>QJPP01001948.1:0-252838 GCA_003996215.1 Jaltomata sinuosa | reverse complement strand
AGCCAATGTCTAGTAGAGTCCTGCGGATCGGGGCGGAGACGTCCGTACTCAATCTTTGGGAGGCTACGGTTGCATTTTAGGAAATTCAACTCTTTCATTGCTTCTGTGTCGTGCGTACTACCCTTGAAGTTTCTGGAGATCTCATTTATTATACTTCATTCTTCCGCAGATGGTTCGTACGAGATCATCGGCTAAGATGAGCCTCCCACTCCAGCTAGGTGTCGAGGACGCTCTCGATCAGTGGCACCTGCTAGAGCTGCTAGGGTGGAGATAGAGCCCGAGCAGCATGTGGTTCAGGGGGCAGCCCAGGTACTACCAGCTCCAGCGCCAGCTCCAGTACCAGCTCCAGTGCCCACTTATGTGCCAGCTCCAGCCGCAGCTCAGTCTCCAGCTATTCGGGGATTACTATTACAGCTTTTGGGTGTGATTAGAGAGCGGCCTTATGAGGTAGCGCAGACATCCGCTCAGGGGGAAGCCCTGGGTGCACAGAGCTCAGGAGCGCAGCCTGCTACTATGGCTCCCCGTGCGGAGGTCATTCCGGTTCCATCTGTTGCACAACCTCTTGCTCCTCGCCCAGTTATGACAGAGATAGAGCAGAAGGCGTTGGGTAGGTTTTTGAGGTTAGCACCTCCGAGGTTTGCTGGTACTTCTGGGCAGGATCCACATGACTTTAATACTACCTGTGAGGAGATGTTGCATCATTTGGGTTTGTTGGAGACTCACGGGGTTTGTTATACTACCTATCAGTTGGAGGGCCCAGCGAAGTTATGGTGGAGGGCCCAGGTTGCTTGTAGACCACCGTCATCACCTCCTTTGACCTGGTCTGAGTTTTATGAGGCCTTTATGGCCAAGTTCCTACCCCAGAGTGATCGGGAGCATTGCAGGGAGCAGTTTACTCACCTTGTGCAGGGATCTTCGACTATCTCGGAGTATGAGACCCGTTTCCATCAGATAGCACCGTTCGGAGCTATGATCATTCCTACCGAGGTTGATAGGATACGCAGATTTGTATGGGGTTTGAGGCATGAGATCAGGCAGCCAGCTGAGATATTGATTGCCAGTGGTCGGTCATTCCAGGCCATTATAGACTATGCCCGCACTGTGGAGGACTTACAGCGACACGATCAGGGGTCCAGAGATAAGAGGCCTCGGCATCAAGGTGTCTACAGTGGTTCTAGATATGGCGGTAGAGGTCCTGACCAGTGGAGCCAGAGTTATCAGCCACAGCAGTACCAGGGTCAGTCCAGCCGATCGGTTCAGGCTTCTCTTCAGATTTTCGGTAGTACCCAGTTCGAGCAGGGTCAGAGCAGCCATCAGGGCTATAGCAGCCAGTCTTCAAGGGGTACAGTTTCTGGGGCATCAGGACATGGTGGTCATACGGGATCTGCAGGTTCATCTCGACTGAGTAGGCCGCCAGGGGCTTGTTTTACTTGTGGTGTGATCGGTCATTTTACTAGAGATTGCCCTCAGCAGGGTACAATTCAGTTGGCCGAGTCTTTACGAGTAGTTGAGCCCCCATCTAGAGGGGGTGGTCGTCAGAGTAGAGGTAGTCTCCGCGCGACAGAGCAGGTGGTAGGGATGGCGGTCGGGCAGGTGGAGGTCATTGTCAGTTTTACGCGGTCCCTAGGAGACCAGAGGCAGAGGCCTCAGATGCTGTGATTACAGGTATGATTTCTGTGTGCCATCAGTCTGCTATGGCTTTATTTGATCCTGGATCCACTTGTTCATATGTATCTGCCTACTTTGTGCCTTGTTTGAGGTTGGCTAGTGAGCCATTATCTGTTCCTATTTCTGTTTCGACCCAAGTAGGAGATTCCTTAGTAGTGGATCGGATTGTGAGATCCTGTATGTTATCTGTTGGTGATTCAGAGACTTGGGGTGATTTGATGATTCTTGATATGCTAGATTTTGATGTGATACTGGGCATGGACTGGTTATCCCCTCACCGTGTGGTTTTGGATTGTTATGCCAAGACCATTACCATAGTTGTGCCCGGTGTATCCCCCGTTGTGTGGCAGGGTTCTGTTAGCCATGCACCATCTGGGATCATCTCTTATCTTCGAGCTAGAAAGTTGATCTCCCGTGGGTGTTTAGCTTATCTAGCATATGTCCGAGATGTTAGTGCTGACCCTACTTCTCCTGAGTCCGTTCCTGTGGTTAGAGACTTCCTCGATGTGTTTCCTACCGACCTGTCAGGCCTTCCACCTGAGAGAGATATTGATTTTGCTATTGAGTTAGAGCCGGGCACTAGGCCCATTTCTATTTCTCCTTACCGTATGGCTCCTGCTGAGTTGAGGGAGCTTAAGGAGCAGCTCCAGGATCTGTTAGCTAAGGGTTTTATTAGACCTAGTGTGTCACCGTGGGGTGCTCGTGTTCTCTTCGTGAAGAAGAAGGATGGGTCGATGCGCATGTGTATTGATTATCGGCAGCTGAATAGGGTGACAGTGAAGAATAGGTATCCGATGCCGAGGATTGATGATTTGTTTGACCAGCTTCAGGGTTCAGTCGTGTTTTTGAAGATTGATTTGAGGTCCAGCTACAATCAGTTGAGGATTAGGGCGGTGAACATCCCTAAGACAACATTCAGGACACGTTATGGCCATTATGAGTTCCTGGTGATGTCTTTTGGGTTGACTAATGCCCCCGCAGCCTTTATGAACTTGATGCACAGGGTTCTTGGCTCGTATTTGGACTCATTTGTGATAGTTTTTATAGACGACATCTTGGTATACTCGCGTAGTAGAGACGAGCATGAGCAGCACTTGAGGGTTATACTCCAGACTTTGAGAGATCATCGGCTTTATGCCAATTTCTCAAAGTGCGAGTTTTGGCTTGAGTCAGTTGCAATTCCTAGGGCCGTGGTGGTCTAAGGAATTGGGATTAGGGTTGTACCGGGAAAGATTTCAGCGGATTGTGATGGCCTAGACCTACTACTGTTACTGAGGTTCGCAGCTTTATTGGGTTAGCGGGTTACTACAGACGGTTTGTTGAGGGATTTTCTTCCATAGCAGCACCCTTGACTATGCTGACTAGGAAGGATGTCCCATTCCAGTGGTCGGATCAGTGTGAGGATAGCTTCCAGAGGCTTAAAGCCTTATTGACTTCAGCTCCAGTTTTGACTTTGCCGGTTGAGGGTCAGAGCTTCTCTGTGTATTGTGATGCTTCTGGGGTTGGTCTTGGTTGTGTGTTGATGCAGCAGGGTCGAGTAATAGCATATGCGTCGAGGCAGCTGAAGGTTCACGAGCGCAACTACCCCACTCATGACTTAGAGTTGGCGGTGGTAGTTTTCGCGCTCAAGATCTGGAGGCATTACCTATATGGGGTTCACTGTGACATCTTCACCGATCACCGTAGTCTTCAGTATATCACGAGTCAGCGGGAGTTGGACTCGAGACAGAGGAGATGGGTTGAGTTACTGAAGGACTATGACTTCACTATTCTGTATCATCCGGGCAAGGCAAACGTGGTAGCGGATGCCTTGAGCCGGAAGGCAGTGAGTATGGGTAGCCTAGCTTCTCTTTCAGTTTTAGAGCGACCGTTGGCCTGGGACATCCAGTCCTTGGCTAACCGTTTGGTTAGGCTTGACTTGTCGGATCCTAGCAGAGTTCTCGCCAGTGTTGAGGTTTGTTCTACTTTGATTGATCAGATTCAGAGCCGTCAGTTTGAGGATCAGCAGTTGTGTGACCTTCGTGATCGGGTTGTTCAGGGTGAGACCAGCCAGGTTACTCTAGATTCAGATGGGGTTCTGAGGTTTGATAGTCGCCTTTGTGTTCTGAGGATTAGTGATTTGATGCAGTTGATACTTCACGAGGCACATTGTACTAGATACTCCATTCACCCTGGCACAACAAAGATGTATAGAGACTTGAGGCATCTTTACTGGTGGAGTGGTATGAAGTGGGATATAGCGGATTTAGTATCTCGATGCTTGAACTGTCAGCAGGTTAAGTTCGAGCATATGAGACCTGGTGGTTTGATGCAGCGACTTCCCATTCCTGAGTGGAAGTGGGAAGGGATTACTATGGACTTCGTTGTTGGTTTACCTCGTACTTCTCAGAGGTTTGATTCCATATGGGTGATTGTTGATAGGCTGACCAAGTCAGCACATTTCTTGCCGGTTCAGACTTCTTATGGGGCAGAGAGGTTAGCTCAGATCTACCTTCGTGAGATTGTTCGGTTGCACGGGGTCCCAGCTTCTATCATTTCAGACCTCGGCACTCAGTTCACATCTCAGTTCTGGAGGGCTATTCAGCGAAATTTGGGTACAGAGGTTCATCTTAGTACCGCTTTCCACCCCCAGACAGATGGCCAGTCCGAGAGGACCATTCAGATTCTGGAGGACATGCTTCGGGCCTGTGTTCTTGACCTTGGAGGTTCTTGGGATCAGTTTGTTCCCTTGGCTGAGTTTGCTTATAATAACAGCTTCCATTCGAGTATCGGCATGGCACCTTTTGAGGCTTTGTATGGCAGGCGTTGCAGATCACCGGTAGGTTGGTTTGATGGTTTTAGTGCTGGGCCACAGAGCACCGATTTGCTTCGAGATTCCTTAGACCGAGTCTGAGTGATTCAGGACAGACTTCGGGCAGCTCAGAGCAGGCAGAAGAGTTATGCTGATCATAGGCTTCGTGCCTTGGAGTTTAGTGTCGGTGACTTGGTGTTTCTCCGTGTATCGCCCATGAAGGGCGTGATGAGATTTGATAGGCGGGGCAAGCTTAGCCCTAGGTACATTGGGCCGTTTGAGATTCTTCAGAGGGTTGGTAGCGTTGCCTATCAGCTAGCCTTGCCTCCGATGTTTTCAGCTATACATCCTGTATTTCATGTTTCGATGTTGCGTCGGTATGTCCCAGATAAGTCTCACGTGCTGCAGTGGGATTCAGTTCAGTTGGGTGAGGGTTTAACCTTCGTTGAGGAGCCGGCAGCTATTTTGGCCAGAGATGTCAGGAGATTGAGGTCTTGAGAGATCCCGATTGTTAAGGTTCAGTGGAGGCACGGTCCAGTCGAGGAGGCTACCTGGGAGACCGAGAGAGATATGCGGGATCTGTATTCGCAGCTATTTTAGCCTTCAGGTACCCCCTTGACCTTAACTTTCGAGGACGAAAGTCCTTTTTAGTAGTAGATGATGTAATGACCCTTCCGGTTATTTCCACGTATACATTTTTCTTGAACCGTTAGATCTTGTTTGTAGCAGCCCCAAGTCATTCAAGGCTCATCAGGACCGGTATTTCGGTGTCGGGTCCATTTGTTTGGTTGCATTATAAGTTTTGAAGTCGAGCAAGTCGGCAAAAGTTATCGTAAGTTCTTTAATAAATTTTCTGAACATTGGGTAAAATGTCTCGGGGATTTTCTCTCAATATATAAAGAGTTAGAAGTCCCCCAAAATACCAAATCGAAGTTCTACGAGTCTAGTTTCAAACGCACAAAACCTCACGTCCAACTGATCTCGGAGTAAAAAGTTATGACTGTTTTACCGCGGACTGTCTGGCAGAAAACGGGTTGCGAACCGGGTCGCGAACCGGGTCGGGTTAAACTCGATTTAAGCCTCAACTTCACGTTTTTAAACGCCATTTCAGTTCCGAAACAGTGAGAAAACATAAGGGAGGATTTCGAGAGAGTTCTTGAGTATCAAAATCGTGCGATGGTGAGTTGCAAACTTAATTTAAGAATTTTATTAACATCGCGTGTATTTGAAAATATTTTATTTAAAAGTTGAATTTGGTAAAAAATATATTATTATTACCTTTTCAAAATATTTTAAAGGTTTATTAAAAATATTTTTGTTAAGATATAATTGTATATGTATTTATTTTATAAGGTTTTTATACATTATAATATTTTAACGGAGATAGTAAATTTAGTTATGTTGAAAATTATTATTATAATATAGTAGGTTTTATTTGATATAATTTTCTAATGATTATGGTATATTCAAAAATTATATTTATTATACCACGAATTTATGCAATACCTGAGTATGTACGTAACATGGATCCAC
Organism: Jaltomata sinuosa; assembly: GCA_003996215.1. Lineage (NCBI taxonomy): Eukaryota > Viridiplantae > Streptophyta > Magnoliopsida > Solanales > Solanaceae > Jaltomata > Jaltomata sinuosa. Next base: position 246,846 of record QJPP01001948.1, on the reverse strand, counting down.
CTATCATTAAGTGGATAAGAGGAGGTGTGGTGATGACACCCACACCCCCACGTGGAGTTGTGGAAAGTGCACACAATGGTGCATAATGCCACTAGGCATTCCACTAATATCTCCAAATATATACATATCTATATTATATATATAGTAGTAGATAATTCCTCATTTTACCAACTCTATTAAGTCCCTTCCATTTCTATATTTAGGAAGGGACGTTGCAGCAAAAGGTTACCTTCTACATACGTATACGGAGAGAATTAGGTGGAACTAGATATATTTTGACGTTGTGTTTAATTTCGAAAAGGAAATCAATTATCTACGTCAAGTTATTCAAGTCCGAGTTCGGGTGTGATTTCATTTCGGAGCTTTTCGGAGAGGTTCAAGCTTGCCATCGGACGACAGGTAGGTTACGGTTTATTTTCCCTAGACTCCGCGTATATAGGATAAAATTGTATTAATGGGCATCCTTGGGTTGGTTTATTAGGTTGGTACCACAAACCTTGACCGCTTTATTCATGACCGCCTACTTTTGTTCCTCCGTTGTTTGTAGTATTTGCCGATATATTTTATTTACCCTTGTGGTCCTGTGAGGCCTTGTTGACTCTGGAACATAGAAGGTGGGATTTTGGGAAAGTCCGCGAGTCCCGGGCATAGAAATATCCTTCTAGGTTGGTTAAGCTTGCTGAGTAGTTGTGGGCCTGTGCAGGGTCGATAGGTTGATTGTGAGCTGCTGGGCAGCTATTGTGTGTGATCATACCATTTCCATGCATATAAAGAAGTTTTATCTATGTTTTACTATGGTTTTGGCGTCGGGCCTACCGGCACTATTCTCTAAACCTTGCATGGCTCGGGGGGGCCGTTTTTTATGGAAATAATTTGGAAATGGTTTGATTTAACTTGTAAATATTTTTGGGAAAGAAAGTAAAATTATGTTTAAAATCATCAGTTTTACGATTATCGCTAGACTCGGTAGGGCCGGGGTGCTAGTTGAGTTTTCTTGTTACTTGAGATGATTTTTAGCCTCGGTCGGACCGAGCACCTGAGATGACTTTTTACTGTTTAGACCCGGTTATTCCCGGGCACCCTTGGAGGGATTTTTTAGACATTTTCCTACTACTTTAGTCTCGGACAGGGTCTGGGCATTGCATATTCGAGACTGGGTCTCTACCTTGATACCGGACTTGCTTCCAGACGACATGTTTTGATACTGAGTTTTAGTATGGGGTCTGGGACCTCCATGGACCTTGCCATCCGGGCCAGGGGCTACGGGCTGCGTGTGCCAGAGGAGGGGTATACGGTGGAGTAGAGGTATACGGGCAGTGTCCTTCCATGGAACCTACCTGCTGGGCCGGATCGGCGCCGGAGGAGGTACATACGGAGATACCATTTCACTTGAGATCTTCATGCATCATATCATTCATTGTTTGAGGCTCCACCCTTGTTTGTTGATTGTTGATTGTACGCTCCGGTAGTATGGGATGCCGGAGGGTTTGTTTTCACTTGTTTGTGTTCCTCGGTTGTATGGGCGGCCGGGGGACTGTAGGTAGACTTTTGCTATTTACTTACAGAATTGTTCTATATTATGAATAAGTATGAGATTGGTCACCGCTAGACTGTTAGTTTCTGGATTTGAGATTGATATGATTAGTTGCGTTTGATTCATGTCTCTGAGCATGCCTATCATTACTCTTTCTCTCTTCTTCTTACACTTGAGGTTACCGGTATACCGTCCATTTCGTAAACTTATGTTATATACATTGTTATTGCAAGGACCCCAGGTGCGTTGTTTCTTACTTTCACCTGTGCCTATGGTGTGTATATTCGGCTTACTAGCCTCACATGTAGTTCTGTTGATTTCCCTCTGGGCTAGCTCCTGTGTACCTTTCGTTGATTTCTGTGACTGCTTGCTTCTATTCTGTCTATTACTACGCTTTTATCTTATATGTGCCCAGTCGGCCTATGATACCTACTGGGTACCTTATGCTTCACATTTGGTGCTCACCCCTACCCCCTGCATCTTTGGGTGCAGATCCTAGCGTGGGCCATCGTCGTTAGATCGCTGTGACTCGTGCTTGGAGATCTGTTTGGGACTACTTCAGACTGAGGGTGAGCTCTTGGCGATCGGAGCTTAGCTTTAGTTCATCTTTTGCCTTATGTACTCTATTGCCATTCAGAGACATATGTATATATTCTTTTGGATCGTTTGCACTCCATGTATGTAGTTTTGGCTCTATACTGTGATACCAGGTCTTGGGGTTTGGTTTAGTTTCCGCATATGTATATATTTATATCCCTGTTATCTATTTTATTCATCTTGTTCCCTTATTTGCTAGATAGTAGCCCATTACTAACTGTTCTGGGCTACGGGGATTAGTTCACCTACCGGGGGTTGTAGGTGCCATCATGACCGAGAAATTGGGTCATGACACTTTGTTAGGCTCGATAGGCATAATCATGGCCCCAAATGGAGCAAGCTAATAAAAATGGGTCTCATACTCCAAGACGGTCATAGAACCTTGTGTAAGCCTAGTGTACTCCTCTCTTCGATGCTCTCTATCGCTATGGGGTAAAAACGTGTCCATAAAGGCCTCATAAAACTCGGACCAAGTCAACGGAGGTGATGATGATGGTCTGTAAGAAACCTGGGCCCTCCACCATAACTTAGTTGGGCTCTCCAGCTGATATGTAGTGTATCCAATATCGTGAGTCTCCAGTAAACCCAGATAGTGCAACATCTCCTCACAGGTAGTAATAAAGTCATGAGGGTCCTGTCCAGAAGTACCAGCAAACCTCGGAGGTGCCAATCTCAAATATCTACCCAATGCCTTCTTTTCTATCTCTGTCATGGCTGGGCAGGGAGCAAGAGGCTGTGCAATTGATGGGACCCAAATAACCTCAGCACGGGGAGCCACGTAGTAGGCTACGCTCCTGAACTTAATGCACCCAGGTCTGCCCCCTGAGCGAATGTTTGTGCTACCTCAGAAAGCCACTCTACAATTATACCCAAAAGTTGTAATAGTAAACCCCGAATACTTGAAGACTGAGCTGGGGCTGAAGCTGGCACATAAACTAGTGATGGAGCTGGTACTGGGGCTAGTGGTACCTGGGCTACCCCCTGGTCCATATGTTACTGCTCAGGATCTAACTTTGGATCATACTCATGCTCGGGCTCTATCAACTCTAGAAGCTCTAGCGGGTACCGCTGCTCAGGGACGTCCTTGACCCCTACCTCTATGACCTCCCTAGCCCCTAGCTGGCGTCGGGGGTGCTGTAGTTGGAGGCTTGCCCCTGCCTGACACTGAAGACCTCATACAAACCATCTGTGAAAGAATGAATTAAAACAAGTGAGATTTCAAGAAACTTCAAAGGACTATGCACGATACAGAAGCAATAAGAGTGTCATATTTTCTAAGATGTCACTATAGCCTCCCAAAGATTGAGTATATACGTCTCCTCCCTAATCTGCAGGACTCTACTAGACATTGGCTCCTATACCGATGCCACCGGTGAACCTAGGCTCTGATATAAAGCTGTCACAACCCGATTTCTCGGTCATGATGGAACCTACAACCCCTCAGTAAAAGAACTAATTCTCATAGCCCAGAACGGTTAGTAATAGGCTACTATCTATCAAGAAGGCACAAGGAAACATAATATAGCGGAAGAAAGGGTTATATGATAAAGGAAAGGAATAACAAGAGTATATGTATAGAAAGTAAACCATTCCAAAACCTGGTATCAAAGTATATAAGAGTCGAATCTACATATATGGAGTACAAAGGGATCTAAATAATATACACATAATGTCTCCGAGTAGTAAGATAGTACAAAATACAAAAGATAAAGTAAAGTCAAGCTTCAGTTTTCAAGAGCTAACACTCAGTCTAGATGGTCCAAAAGTCTCCTCGCACTAGTATCCATGAGCTAGCGGCGATGGCTCACACTAGGATCTGCACTAGAAGATGCAGCGTGTAGTATGAGAACCAAATGTGAAGCAAAAGGTACCCAATAGGTATCATAGGCCGACTGGGCATATATAAGATAAAAAAGCAGTAATAAGCAGAATAGAAACAGTTAGTCACAAAAAATAACAAAGAAGTACATGGAAGCTTGCATGGAAGAAAGACAACAGAAAACAACATACATGGCTAGCTACAAAATATATTAAACATGCACAAGTGAAAGAAAGAAGACGCACCTAGGATCCCTGCAATAACAATATATATAAGAGTTTCAGAAAGACGGGCAGTATACCGGTAACCTCAAGTAAAAGGGGAGGAGGAAAGAAGAGTAATAAAAGCATGCTCGAACATAAGAATAAAAACTAAATCAAACTACATAATGCTAGTATCAGAATCTAGTTACAATAAGTAATCAACATATGGAAACATATCTTGATACAACATAAATAAGTCTATCACAGTCCCAACGGGTGCCTATACATCCGAGGAACACAAACAAGTGACAACAAACTCTCCAGCATCCCTTGCTACCAGAGCATACACTCAGCAAATAGGAAACAAGGGTAGAACCTCACACAAATGAAAGGCATAATGCATGATAAAACCTGGGTGGAACAGTAACTCAATATGTATCTCCCTCTGGCGCCTAAAGGGCCCAGCAGGTAGGTTCCATGGAAGGACACTACTCGTATACCACAACTCCACTATATACCCCTCCTCTGGCACACACAGCCCATAGCCCGTGGTCCCGATCGGCAAGGTCCATAGAGGTCCTCAACCACATACTAAATCTCAATCTTGAAAATCTCGTCTAGAGTGGGTTCAGATCCAATCTAGTAACCCAAATCTCTACTATACATTCCCAGACTTTTTCCAGGTCTAAAACAGTGAAATAAGTCTCAAAACCCCACCAAGGGTGCCCGGGCATAACCGGGTCTAAAACAGTAGTAAAACAACTCTAGTGCTCAATCTGATCAAGTCTTATATCATCTCAATTTAATAACAAGCTAATCTAGCACTACGGCCCTGCCGAGTCTAGTAGTAGGAAAACTGTGATAAAACCATCTTTTAACCCTTTTACCCTAAGAAGATCCACAAGGCCAAGTCCAAACCATTTTAAAGTCACTTTAGCAGAAAATGGGCCCCCAGGGCCATGCTATGTTTAAAAGTCCAGAAATAGTGGGATCGAAGTCAAAACTATAGTAAAATATGCAAAAACAAAATCCCTTTATATGCATGTAAATGGCATGATCAATCACAAATAGCAGCCTAATGGCTCACAACCAACTTGTCGGCCCTGCACAGGCTCAAATCGCTCTACAACATAGATAACCAGCCTAAAATTGCGATAACAATGCCTGAGACTCATGGACACCCCTAATTAACCCACCATCTATGGTCTAGACTCAAAACAAGGCCACACAGGACCACAAGGGTGATAATATCATTCTACAAAGAATACTACACACAACGGAGGAAAGAAATGAGCGGACATGGAAAGCAGTTTTGTGGTACTGAGCTAATAAACCCAACCCAAGGATGCCAATTAGTACAATTTTATCTGATATATGCAAAGTCTAGAGAAGATAGACCGTAACCTACTTGTCGTCCAACGACAAGCTGCTAGAATGATGATGTCCGAGCTTAAACTGCTCCGAGAAGACCCTAACGTAAATCACACTATCTAGAACATAAACTATAAGTTAAAACGAGAGTAATTATACCTATATTGATATAGTTATAGCCGAGTCAAATTTTGGGTCACCGGTAAGCCCGCGGGACCCGCAACCCGAGGCTAAAAATGAAAAAGTACCAAATGATCACCATGATCATAAGAGTGCATGCCCCAAAATAGAAAATTTTGGGCATGAAATCTGGGCTAAAACAGCCTACTCTTGCCGAAATTTTACGAATAAAAATTCGGAATTAGAGCAAGAATTACATACCACGAAGTGAGGAAGAAGCTAACAGATTGAAATATCCCGCAATGATGAGTAATTAATATCAATAGACTTCCAACAATCAAGAAAACACAAGCTTCAAGACTATACATCAATGGAGGTTGCAATAATGGAGGAGAAGCAAGTCTTGGGGAAGAAGAACTTACCAATTAATCAAGGGATCAAGACTTTCCCACAATACAAGGAATTCCCAAGGCTAGGAACAAAATGGAACACTTGGTGGAGAGAAAATTCACTTTGAAGATGGGAAAATGTGAGAAATGAGGCTGGAAAACTGAAGGCCAAGATGTTGAATAGCTGTTGGCTATGGCCTGTGCGTACAGGACTAGGCCACTTCCTACACGAGCACGCGAACACAGGCATGTGAAGCGAACGCGAAGGCCATGTACTCAGCCAGGCTACCACGTACGTGATCCTGTGAATGCAGCCAAGGCATGCCTAGGTGATGGCTTAGTAAAGAGGTGGCTGGCACATGCCTTGTGCGTAGGCGTCCAGCCCACGCATAGGCAAAATCCATGCTGGTGCCATGACTCCACTAGCTGCCAACAACCATTCCCAAGACAAAGTATTCTCCAACGGACCCTTGGGAACACATCTGGGGTCCTGTGAATGCAAACAATCCAAGCCATTAGACTAAAAATGACATTTTAGACTTAATAGAATCAACGAAAATCCCAATGGAGGTCGATATGAAAAAAATTGAGCCCCACTCCCAAGAACCAACTTTAGGCCAAACTTACCAAAATGGAACCCCATGGCCTAAAATGAGTCTGGAATCCTCGGGACCTGAACCAAAGGACTCCCTAGCCTAAAGTTGACATTCCAGAGCTTATAATGCGGTTGGAAATTCCTTCCGAGGTTGTCCTCTCCAATTGTTGACCAAAGTAAAACTTTTAAGTTCAACTTTGCTAGAAACACAAAAACTCACCCAAAATAAAATTAAAAGTTCCCAGACCCCGACAAAGGGTCTATCTAGACTAAAATCTATGCTCTGGAGGTAATGAAACTGTTGGAATTTTATTCCAAGTGCATTTACCAAAAGTCAATGATTTCCTAAGTTTAAGCTCTAAAACAGGGAAACGACCATAACGACCAAATAAATGGCCGTTGCACCAAACCACTAGTCCCAGAAAGTCATAAATGACTTGGGCCCACTACAGGAAGGCTTTAACAGTACAAAGAAGGCGCGAACATAAAAATGACCAGAAGGGTCATTACATTAAATAACCTAATCTAAGTATATGCATAGAATAAAACTCCTAGTTGGAGTACAACTCTTATGAGGTATGGAGGAGGTCATAGAGGGATGATTCTCTAGTCTCAGTGGCCAATAATGCCTTATTATATGAACTAGTGTTAGCATCGAGCTGAGTTTTGGTACTTAATGATTCCTCATTTTGTTTATCAAAATTTTCTAAAATAAGAAGGGTAATTAGAGAACCCTCTTTATAAAGGATACACTGGTCCAGTGTGGTGCCTGAGAAAGCACCTACATTATCATAGTAAAATGGGAAAGAGTGTATGTATGAATGTGTATCGATCAGTGATAACTGAATAAGGATGTCATAAGACATATTGATAAATCTTATTAGATTACTTCCTTAAGTAAGGGACAGTTGCAGACTTGTGTTTGCATGATGCAATTCATATAAGTTTACTGATTATATCTCGATTAAGGGAAAGAAGGGTTGGACCACCCTTACTTGTGGTGATGTATAGTAATTTCCCCGATGGTAGTTGGACATCAGTTGTTAAGCCAACTACACCTAATCTTTAGACGTTATAAAATAGGTTAGGAGATGACCCCATAAGTAATTATTATACAAGAGTTCTACTATAGTGCCCTCGATACCCTAGTTGTTCATCCGTTCATTTGGATTTACAGGAGTTATCGGACATCGAGCTTAATAATGTATCATTCGATAGCAATGGAGACAAAATTGGTCTTAATCCTTTTCTCTAGTAGAAGTATTCTTATATCATTTGCATTAACAACAATTTTCTCGCACTTGATCCATGACTGGACGACTTCATGTAATGTCCTATAGTCTATAGAGGTACTGGGTGCCTATAAGATTACATGTATCATGAATATACATATGCATATGTTATAGTTTACTTGCTTGTAGGATTATATGTGCACATGTACTATACTCTAATTGTTTACATGCTAGTTTTCATAAGCTTATTTGTTTACCTGTCATGCACCCTTTAGAGTTTAATTTATCTACATATTATTTGTGTCATAGATCCCGTGGTTATAGACTACGTGCCATATGAATTAATTACATGATAAGTATATTCTAGATCATTCGTCCCATGCTACATACTACATAAACCATTTATTATATGTTACATATTTTGTGAAGAATGTGTTTATATGCTATATGTATTATAAAAGTATTGATTCACATGTTATATATTTCATGAACTATTTATTTATACGTTATTTGTATCTTAGATCACTTGCTTATAGGCTATATATCCTTGTTTACATATTCTCGATTTCATAAAAAGGGATGCTTATTTGCTATATGTCACTTTATATAATTATATGTTTTACAAATTACTTATCTATATATTATTTGTTTCATGGAATATTTGGTCACATATTAGGTGCACATGCATTGAAAGGTACTTGTTCATATGTTATATGTTATCTATTTACATGTTATAAATATCATAGATCACTCATTTCTACGTCACCTTCCCTATGACTTGTTTGTTTAAAAGTTATACATTTCACATGTTCATATAATTAGAATGTCAAAATTTAATTGCTCATATGACATATGTTTAATTGTTTATAGGTTGTAAGTATATCTGTTTAATGGTTATAGATCATCTGCTCATATGTCATAAAAAAGTTATTTATATGTTGTATATTTTCACATGCTTAAAGGTTTTGAGTATTAAATACCTTCATAGTTTATTTGCTTATATGGTTATATGACAAGCGTCACATCATAGTTTATTTCTCTACATGTATATGCATCACAAATTATTATCTATAGATTATAAGCTTTATAAGATATTTGCTTATATGTCACCCTACTCTTGGTGTAATTGTTTAGGTATTATATGTTGCACATCTTACACGGTTAGAAATGTCAAAAAAATCTATTCACTCATATAGTATATGTTTATTTGCTTAGAGGATAAAAATTTATCTGTTAGAGTGTTATAATTTACTCGTCTATATGTTGTAATTGATTTGCTTGTAGGTTATATACTCTTATAGTTCTAGAGCCCATGTATTAGGTATTTTTATAGTTCACATGCCTGCACATCGCAATTAATTTACTTGCATGCTATACATTTCTCTAGTTTAAAAGCCCATGCATTAAGTATTTTTATAGACCGCTTGCTTATATGATTATGTGATAGAGTACGTATTATAATTTATCTTTTTCCATGCTATTTGTTTCATAGTCCATCTGCTCACATGATATTTTATCATCTACATGTTCTTATGCCATAGGTTTTCACAGCTTACCCTCACACAGAGTACACGTTATATATTTTTACTAGTACATGCCTATTGGGCTTACATGTTTATAGGTTAAAGCCATTTTATGACTCACATGTTTACATAATTACACGTCATTCGTGATTATTTGCATACATGACTATAATTTTTATATCACTTGATGATTTAGATGTTATATGCCTTCATGTATAGGTATTTAAGTAGGAGGTAGAGATTAAGCTTATTCTTGGCGAGGGCAAGTAAGACTTGAATCATTAATTGCAGAAGGACGGGAATGATCAATTACCCTAGTGGACTTAGGTAAGGATAGAGACAATTGTCCCTCCAGCATCATAAGGGTATATAAAGATCGACAGGTAGCCTGAAATGTAGATTGACCTCTAGAGATAGCTATAATGCACTCAACCTTTTATGTGTCTACATGATGCAGAAGTTCAGTAAATATGATTTGTGCCTACGATCTTCAAAATCTTAGATGTTCTACGCAGCTGAGTTGTTCCAGTATAGGGACAAAATGTGAGATACTTTACTCATCTTAGTCATCATTGGAAGAGTAGCGCTAAGAGGAGCCCTATTTGTTATCTATTTATGTAGTATATTTGTTGTGATGCCCTGTGAGGCTTGTGTATATAATTCTGGTCAGCTGACACGTATTTAGAATTTCTGGGATATGCCTATTTACAAGGAAAACTCAAGAAATTTTTTTGAAAAATTTCAATTAGTCCAATTTGAGGCCCTAAGGAAACAAGGAGTAAATTTGTGAGCCTAGGACTAGCATGGAGCTTTAAAAATGACTGAAGGTTGATTAGGTGTTCTTATGAATGTCTTGGATGACTATAGAATTCAAAGTGAGCTACAAGCATCATTCGAGGACGAATGATCCTAAGTGGGGGAGAATGTAACACCTCAAAAATTTCTGAATTAAGTTTAATATTTTAAATGAGTATAACTCTTAATTTATTAAGAGTTCATTTTGTGCTATATCAAATTAGTGATCTTTGAGTCTACCTTCTAGTGGCATAAGCAGTTTGGCATTTAAGAATTTTTTTGGGGAGTTATAAATAATAAAGGAAATGTGGAAAAAAAATAACTTCTTGAGGTTTTTGAGTAAAGATGCAAATTTCCTAAGTGTGCCTACTGTAGCGTGTATATGTATTGTTTATGTATTATATTTTTGGTGCTAATTGGGCACAATCTAATCTAATTAAGTGTGACATTCAAAATGGGTATTGTTAATTAGGGTTATTTAAAAAGGGGAAAAATGATATTGAGATAATAGTGAAGTTTTTAGATATTTCAATAGACGGGGCAAATTTAGTATTGAACTTTGTAAATTGAAAAATGAAGAATTCACTCCAAATGGTTGTTAAGGAATTTGATTAGTTTTTGGATATAAGTGAAGAATATTAGAATAAATAGTTAGACGAACCTACAGGTTTGTAACGATCGGGTTCGTTGTTACGGGTAAACCATTCGTGCCAAGTTTCGGGTTAGAAAAATTCCGGGTTTTGGAGTTGAAAATTCTGGGCTAGGCTAGTCTCGGCTGGTTTTGGAGTGAGGTATGGTCTAGAACAATCCGGGTAAGGATTGGGTTAAATATCTTGTTTTGAGGTACTTTTCCCTGTAGCTAAGTAATAGAGGAGTCCGGGGGACTTTTTGAAATCGGATTCGGGTAGGTAGAACTCTCAGAATTGAGGTTGACGTGAAGGAGTTATTCCAGAACGTCGAGAAAATAAGTGTATCATAAAATGGCTAAAACTGGGAGATTTTTGGATATTCTGTCTGTGACAAGCGCAATCGTCCACGGTAGTGGCCTCCGCTATAGCGGTGGAAAATACCGCTATAGCGGTGGTCAAGACGATCAACACCGCTTAAGACCACTATAGCGGGAGTTGTACGCTATAGCGGGACCGCTATAGCAGAGCAGGGACTGTTATAGCAGAGCGACATGATTAGAAAAACTAAGAAAATGGGCTTTTAATTTCATTCTCTTCGCTTCAGCCCCAAGAACAGACGGGAATTATTCCAAAAATCCTCCTAGGCTGCTCCAAGTCTTGGGAGCATGGGGAGGAGGAATTCCAGCAAAAGGGATACAAAACCACGAATTTGGGCCTACAGAAACTCCAGGAATGCCTCCACGAAGCCAAAAATGCACGGTTGCAGCTGCTTGGCATCCAAGTAGGCTAGGTTTTCATGAGTAGTTAAACCTGTTTACTTTCTGTACTTTTGTATAGTGAAACAGAGAATCCATGTTTTAGGCCTCCGGGCATGGAGTCTGGCGGATTCGGGTTTGGTTATGTATGTGCTAGGAATTGGTTGAATTTGAGTTGTGGGTTATTGATAATTGTTTGGGGCTATTTATATTGTCTTGGTATGCTAAAAATAATAGACTCAAGGACTGGCATGTCGAGAAGATTTGGGGAATCAAGAATTGCAAGGACAACTAGGTGGGGATGAAATGGGAAACTCCTAGGTGAGGTTTCGGGAATGCGAGAGGCATGTTAAGAAAATCATTGTTTGCTAAGGGCTAGGAGTGAAAACTCATATTGTTGTTATCTATGTATGTCCCGGATTAATAGGGTGGTTAAATTATGTTAAAAAGGGGAAATCGTTCATTATGTGTAAACAAGGGTAAGTGTGTTTAGTTTTCGGATGAATGTCAAGGTTCAACTATATACCCGAAATAGGGGTAGGTGATGGCTTACGATTTCTGCGAATGTTGTATAATCTTGTACTCATATCTAAGTGACTGTATGAATTACATTGCTTAGGAAAGTTGTGTAGAATATTTAAGGTTTTTGTGTTACAGTCTGTGATTTGAACGGTATTTGCTTATTGGTTTACAAGTTGTTTGTTCATGCATTTGACTGTGGATTCTTGACATTTGATTGGCTCAGGTACCACGCCTGGTACATGAATAACATTCGGTTAGCTCGAGTACCACGCCTGGTACAGGTATAACAAATGGTTGGCACGGGTACCACGCCTGGTACAGGTTACTATTTGGTTGGCTCGGGTACAACGCCTGGTATGAGTTTATGTTACCGCATTATCACATTGGTATTGTTGCATTGCATTGATTGTTATTGGTTCCGTGAGTGGACCGGGCTATTTTTTTATTGAATTGTGATAATCGATGATGTTCCTTGAGTGACCGGGAATCCCGATATGTCTGTTGAGTTTGGTCTTGGTGTAGGCCAGGTTATTATATCATATTAATTAGTAGGTCTTGGTGTAGACCGGGTTATCATGTTATTAGTTGGTCTTGGTGTAGGCCGGGTTGTTATATCATGTTATGAGATTGGTCTTGGTATAGGCCGAGTTGTTATATCATGTTAATTAGTAGGTCTTGGAGTAGACCGGATTGTCATGTTATTAGTTTGTCTTGGTGTAGGCCGGGTTGTTATATCATGTTAATTAGTAGGTCTTGGTGTAGACAGAGTTGTCATGTTATTAGTTAGTCTTGTTGTAGGCCCTTGGTGTAGGCGGGGTTATTATATCATGTTAATTAGTAGTTCTTGGTGTAGACCGGGTTTTCATGTTATTAGTTGGTCTTGGAGTAGGCCAGGTTGTTATATCATGTTATGAGATTGGTCTTGGTGTAGGCTGGGTTGTTATATCACGTTATTAGTTGGTCTTGGTGTAGACCGTGTTATGATGTTAATTAATAGTTGGTCTTGGTGTAGATCGAGTTGTCATGTTAACACCTAGATATGTTAGGGGGAAACCGGGTGGGTCCGGACTATGTAAAAGAGGTCATGAGTTCACAATTTATTGTCATTAAGTGTACTAATGACGGTCAAGGTTTATTTGTGATTAATGAGGTAAGGATGGGTCTTGGGGTAGACCGGGTACCCGGTTTAACACTTAGGTGTGGTTAGAGGATCCTTGGAGGGTCCGGGTTTCGGGATTTGAAAGGGATTTAGATATAACTATGTTGTTGTCATTGCATGTGTTAATGGTTTCTAGGTGATTTCCATGTGATTGGTCAATTGGGAGTACGACGAAAAGTCAGGGGTTGTAGTGGTTGGTAGTTATAACCGAGATGGGAAGTTGTCTGAGAGGTCCGGAAAGGGCCAGACACTGGTTAGTAATACTACGGGTATAAGTGGTTTGGTTGGGCAGTTAGTCGGGTTAAGTCTGAATATTTAGTCAAGGTAGTTGACTGGGATAAAGGTTAAAGGTGACTTGGGAAGTCTACGTGTCAAGGTAAATTGGGAAGTCTTGGTGACAAGGTGACTTGGGAAGTGTAGGTGACAAGGTGACTTGGGAAGTCCTAGATGTCAGGGTCAAGGTTAAAGGTGAAGGAGGGAGCTATAATGTTTATTTCATGTTTTCCCTATTTTCTTATATAATGGTAGGAACGATCTCGGGTTGACCGATGATGCCTACCAGTACGTGTGTTTGTACTGACTCTACTCTTGCTATACCTTTTTGGTAAGTCTGATTGCAGGGTTGGTGATGTTTCACAGGTTTAGGATTGCGGTGATCTTCCAGCAGCTCCTACTTCCTTCTATGGTGGAAGTTGTGTCCATTTTATGTTATAAGCTCATCTTGTAGAATCTCTTGTACCGACTTAGACTAGGTTCTAGAGAGGTTGTTTCATATTTTATTTGTTTTTCGTAAATTCTTTAAGTCATTTATTTTTCTAAACTATTTGTAAAAAGGATTTCTCATGTATTTTAGGGACTTATATAATGGTTTATTTTCTTTTCTGCATTGCCTGTTGGTTCGGGTGGTAAGGGTTCTCCTATCTAGGTGGATTAGAGTAGGTGCCCGCACAACCCGGTAGTTGGGTCGTGACAAATGGTATCAGAGCCCAGATTATCGGTCTCCCAGTACAAGAGTAAAATGTCGAATAGAGTCCTGCGGATTCATGTGTAGATGTCCACATCTAATCCTAGGGAAGCTATAAAGCATTCTAGGAAGCATCTCTCTTCTTTCATTCCTTTTCGTGCGGTTTGTTTCACTCACTTGTATGAGTTGAGTCCAATTCGTATCTTTCGATTCCAATTGGTATCTCAACGAAGTATGGATGTCATTGGACTCCAGTTGCAGTAAGACAAGCAAGGAAAATTAAAACCGGGAATGTTCCAATTGGTATTTGGCCTGGGAGGCTATATAAAGGATGTGTGAATCAGCTAACGGTCATCCATGAAGCGAATGAAAGGTGATGAAACTGGTTTGATTGAATGTCAGAGTTTGAGACTCGTGATTGTATGTATTGCATTGTTAGAATGATTACAATTTTGTGGTGTGTAATTGCTGAGTTGCCTTGAAATTTGTAGTTAATAAAGAGTCTTAACTAGTTATATATTAATGATTGAAGAAATTCTTGTTTTGTATTTCAAGTGGAAAACTGTATGCTAAATGCTGGGCAGGGTCTTATCATTGGTAAAAATGATAAGGGAAAAAGGATATATACACTTGTGGGAACTAAGGTTTCAAGTGGTTGGTATGTGAATAAGTACCAGGGACAAGGGCTATTATTGCTTAATAGCGGGAGTTATGTTAATACATGGATGATCAACTAATGGTCATCCATGGGACGAATAGAGAGTAAGTTTTGTGACTTGATTTGGTTATGACTTGAAGTTGAAATGTTGTGTTGTACACCTCTCGTGTGACTTTCTTGAAATGTGTATAAATTGTTGTCTGTCATGCATGTTGAGTCTGCAGAGGGTCATTAATGTGAAAAATTGTGTGTACCTTAGGTTGTGATAAGCTGTTAAGAGTCTTGATTTAAAAGTGGTACTGCATTTTGAAAAAGGGCTTATCATTGGTTAAGATGATAAGGGATTGGAAACTGTGACTGGAAGAAAGCTTCGGTTTCAGGACACTCGGGACTTGGTTGGGAACCATGGGAACAAAGGAGTCATTAGTGGGTAATGGCGGGAAGATATTATTGGGAACAATTATCTAGTGTTAGCTCTTTGTAATTGATAGTATTTTATGATGAATGGTGATTCGTTTGATGCCAGGAATGGTCTTAAGGGTGGTTTAAGACCATGGTAGGATTTACAGGACTAAGCAAAGGTAGCTGGGAAAGGGAACTGATACACTTACTGGAAATTTCATTTTTCTATACAGTTACCGTCGGGACCGCTATAGCGGTGAAATATCTGCTATAGCGTAACCGCTATCGCGAAATGACCAACCGCTATAGCGTAGGTCAGCGAGGCAAAAGCCTCACCCTATTTTCCCCCTGTTTTTCATTCATTCCCGGAGCATCTAAAGACAACGGTTGCATTATAGGCTGTCATGTGAAACGAGGAAATCGACTATAGAATTTATATAGCATGTATATAAGGTAATTTTCCTGAAAACTTGCATCCATGCGCGACCAAAGGAAAGGGAAGATATTGTAGCTCGAGGGATTGGTAAAAACTATGACTGACCATTGGTGGGAATAGTCACATATGTGGAGTATGGCAATATGACCCGTGATTTATCGAGTAGTGTTGTACACTGCTCATAGACTATGTGATGAGGTGATTATTGACTAGTTTACTGTTGATGACCCTTAGTGGTAGGGTCGATTGAAGGAGCGTGGCTATTAAATGGGTTTCTTTATTATTATTATTTCTCTTGTGACCATGATAATACCCATTGTTACTGCTTGTTACGTGGTGAGCGTGTTCTCGCCATAACATTGGTTAAGGTGTAAGAGCCCGGGTAGAAAATCCCTCTCCTAAGATGAGGGTTGATAAAAATCTCAAGGTAGGGTGAGCCTAATGAAATCCTTATTATTGCGTGGTCAAGATATACGTGGTGTATCGGGGCATAGTGTTGATAGGGGTAAGGTGACAGGATGATATATGAGGGGCATAGTACCCCGTAGGAAGCTTTCGAAATGGAGTTTGGGCTAGTAAAACTCCGGTTATAGTGGGAAAGGGATCGCCATGGTGGGATCTAGTCCCCTTGGCAGGAAAAAAAATGTGTTGTTCGTTAGTTGAGTTTCTTTGGCTCCGGTGTTTCAGCAAGGCCCCAGATTTCTTGGGCACTCGGGGAGGGGTAATCTAGTTGCCTTGTGTGGCTCGAAGGAAGGAATTCCTTAATAGAGCGGAAGTGAGCTAAATTTTGGGTTGAGTTGGGTATACCAAGGGATTGGGAAGTTTCGGTAGTTTGCGTAAGGTTATATTTACGCTATCATGATAGAGCATTAAAATCGAGGGACGAGCTTATCCTTTCCCTCCGCTGTAGAGATGATTCAGGGATGAACGATGGGTAAATTTGTATCTGTTGTAACGACCGGATTCGTCGTTATGGGTAAACCATTCGTGCCAAGTTTCAGTTTAGAATAATTTTGGGTTTGGGAGTCGAATATTCTGGTCTAGGCTAGTCTCAACTGGTTTTGGAGAGAGGTATGGTCTAGGACAATCCAGGTAAGGATTGGGTTAAATGTCTTGTTTTGAGCTAGTTTTTCTTGTAGCTAAGTCATAGAGGAGTCCGGAGGACTTTTCAGAATCAAATTCGGGTAGGTAGAACTCCCAGAATCGTGGTTGACGTGAAGGGGTTGTTCCGGAATGTCAAGAAAATTAGTGTGTTGTAAAATGGCAAAAACTGGGAGATTTTCGGACATTCTGTCCATGACAAGCACAACCGTTCGCGGTAGCGGCCTCCTCTATAGTGGTGGAAAATACCGCTATAGCGGTGGTCAAGGCGGTCAACACCGCTTAAGATCGCTATGGCGGGAGTTCTCCTCTATAGAGGAGCAGGGACCGCTATAGCGGAGCGACGGAATTAGAAAAACCAAGAAAATGGACTTTTAGTTTCATTCTCTTCCCTTCAGCCCTAAGAACAGATAAGAGTTATTCCAAAAACTCTACTAGGCTGCTCCAAGGATTGGGGGCCATGGGGAGGAGGGATTCCAGCGAAAGGGACGTGAAACCACAGATTTGGGTCTACAGGACCGCCAGGAATGCCTACACAGAACTAGAAATGCACGGTTGTAGCTGCTTGGTGTCCATGTAGGCTAGGTTTTCAAGAGTAGTTAGACCTGTTTACTTTTCGTACTTTTGTATAGTGAAACGGAGAATCCATGTTTCAAGCCTCCGGGCACGGAGTCTGGCGGATTAAAGTTTGGTTATGTATTTGCTAGGAATTGGTTGAATTTAAGTTGTGGGTTATTGATAATTGTTTGGGGCTAATTATGTTGTCTTGGTATGCTAAAAATGATAGACTCAGGGAATGGGATGTCGAGAAGGTTCGGGGAACCGATAATTGCAAGGATAACTAGGTGGGGATGAAATGGGAAACTCCTTGGTGAGGTTTCGGGAATGCGAGAGGCATGTTAAGAAAATCATTGTTTGCTAAGGGCTAGGAGTGAGAACTCGTATTGTTGTTATCTATGTATGTCCCAGATTAATGGGGTTGTTAAATTATGTTAAAAAGGGGAACCATTAATTATGTTTAAACAAGGGTAAGTGTGTTTAGTCTTTGGATGAATATCAAGGTTCAACGATATAACATTCGGTTGGCTCGGGTACCATGCCTGGTACAGGTATAACAAAAGGTTGGCACAGGAACCACGCCTGGTACAAGTTACTATTTGGTTGGCTCGGGTACCACGCCTGGTACGGGTTTATGTTACTGCATCATCACATTGGTATTGTTGCATTGTGTTGATATTGTTACATTGCATTGATTGTTATTGGTTCTGTGAGTGGACCGGGCTATTTTTTTATTGAATTGTGATATTCGATGGTAGTCCTAGAGTGACTAGGAATCCCAATTTATCTGTTGAGTTTGGTCTTGGTGTAGGCCGGGTTGTTATATCATGTTAATTAGTAGGTCTTGGTGTAGACCAGGTTGTCATGTTATTAGTTGGTCTTGGTGTAGGCCGGGTTGTTATATCATGTTATGAAATTGGTCTTGGTGTAGGCCGGGTAGTTATATCATGTTAATTAGTAGGTGTTGGTGTAGACCGGGTTGTCATGTTATTAGTTGGTCTTGGTGTAGGCCGGGTTGTTATATCATGTTAATTAGTAGGTGTTGGTGTATACCGGGTTGTCATGTTATTAGTTGGTCTTGGTGTAGGCCGGGTTTTTATATCATGTTATGGGATTGGTCTTGGAGTAGGCCAGGTTATTATATCATGTTAATTAGTAGGTCTTGGTGTAGACCAGGTTGTCATGTTATTAGTTGGTCTTGTTGTAGGCCGGGTTGTTTTATCATGTTATGAGATTGGTCTTGGTGTAGGCCGGGTTGTTATATCACGTTATTAGTTGGTCTTGGTGTAGACCGTGTTATGATGTTAATTAATAGTTGGTCTTGGTGTAGACCGAGTTGTCATGTTAACACCTAGATATGTTAGGGGGAAACCGGGTGGGTCCGAACTATGTGAAAAAGGTCATGAGTTCACAATTTATTGTCATTAAGTGTACTAATGACGGTCAAGGTTTATTTGTGATTAATGAGGTAAGGATGGGTCTTGGGGTAGACCGGGTACCCGGTTGAACACTTAGGTGTGGTTAGAGGATCCTTGGAGGGTCCGGGTTTCAGGATTCGAAAGGGATTTAGATATAACTATGTTGTTGTCATTGCATGTGTCAATGGTTGCTAGGTGATTTCCATGTGATTGGTCAATTGGGAGTTCAACGGAAATTCTAGAGTTGTAGTGGCTAGTTGTTATAACCGGGATGGGAAGTTGTCCAAGAGGTCCGGAAAGGGCTGGACACATGTTAGTAATACTACGGGTATAAGTGGTTTGGTTGGGCAGTTAGCTGGGTTAAGTCTGAATATTTAGGCAAGGTAGTTGACTGGGGTAAAGGTTAAAGGTAACTTGGAAAGTCTACATGTCAAGGTGACTTGGGAAGTCTTAGTGACAAGGTGACTTGGGAAGTCTAGGTGACAAGGTGACTTGGGATGTCCTAGACGTCAGGGTCAAGGTTAAAGGTGAAGGAGGGAGCTATAATGTTTATTTCATGTTTTCCCTATTTTCTTATATGATGGTAGGAATGGACTCGGGTCGACCGATGATGCCTACCAGTACGTGTGTTTGTACTGACTCTACTCTTGCTATACCTTTTTGGTATAGTCTGGTTGCAGGGTTGGTGATGTTTCACAGGTTCAGGATTGCGATGATTTTCCAGCAGCTCCTGCTTCCTTCTATGATGGAAGTTATGTCCATTTTATGTTATAAGCTTATCTTGTAGAAGCTATTGTACCGTCTTAGACTAGGTTCTGGGGAGGTTGTTTCATATTGTAAATGTTTTTCGCAAATTCTTTAAGTAGTTTATTTTTCTAAACTATTTGTAAAAAGGATTTCTCATGTATTTAAGGGACTTATTTAATGGTGTATTTTCTTTTCCGCATTGCATGTTGGTTCGGGTGGTAAGGGTTCTCCTATCTAGGTGGATTAGAGTAGGTGCCCGCACGGCCCAGTAGTTGGGTCGTGACAAGGTTATTGAAATATGTAGATATTGTTTTAGTAGTTAATTGGTTGCCTATCGGATAGCAAAAGTTAGGGGTTGGCTATGTGAAGGCTACACCCTCGCAGGTTGAATTATTTGAAAGTTGTGGTACTTCCATTAGCTAGGGAGCACCAAAGGTACGTAAAGCTAAAACCTCCTTTGCCGTAAGGCACGACCTTTAGTCATTTGTTTCCTCTAAGAAGTCAACATAGTCTACCTTATATATGTGGGTAGAGCTTTCATTTTTCTATATATCCAACACATGATTACATGCCTATCACGACCAAAATATCTACATGCTCTTTCCACTTGAAATTACTTGTCTTTGCACCTCATACATCTCTTTGTTGAAGTCACTGTATTCATATTACTTCTTTCATGTCGGATACTCATAATGTTTTGCGTGATCGTAAGTGTATTTCCTTGAAATTACTAGAAGTCACATGATATATCTATCACATGCTATAAATTAGAATAAATGGACATATTATAGTCGCACTAATACATTTGATTTTATAGGTACTATAGTCATAAAGTGGAGCTAAGTGAGATATAGAGGTTCTACTTGAATGGCTAAACAATATGTATCATAAGTTACTTGTATAGGTCTTTAAGGCATTATGTGATAAGGGTTACCCTTAATGATTGGGAGGATATTCATAGGTTTTACTGGACACATCCGCATAACGTGATTTTGTGCATCGAATCAAGACCAGACCATTATAGTGAGCCCGAGACTAGGCCAGCAGGTAGTATCCATGGAAGGACGCACCTGTATACCTGAACTACACTGTATACCCCTCCTCCGACACACTCAGCACGTAGCACGTAGCCCCTATTCTGGATCGGCAAGGTCCATGGAGGTCCTCGACCACATACTCAATCTCAAAATAAGCAATATAACCATCCAGAGTGTATTCGGATCCAAACCAGTAACCAAAATCTCAAAATACGTATCCAAAATCTATACAGGTCTAAATAAGTAAATCAAATCTCAAAATCCCCTTAAAGGGGTGCCCAGGGTTTATCTGGGTGTACAATAATAGTAAAACAAGTCTGACGCTCGGCTCGACCGAGTATAATATCTTTTCAAATCAATAATTAAACATGTCTAGCAGTACGGCTCAACTAAGTCTAGTATAAGTGTGAAAATGGTGATAAAATCATAATTTAATCTTACCCCAAGAAGATCCATAAAATCAGTTCCAAACCTTTTTATAATCATTTTTACAAAAAATGGGCCCTCAGGGACATGCAAGGTTTAGAAAACTATATATAGTAGGTCGTAGCCAAAACAATAGTAAAACATGCAGAAAATCTTTTTATATGCATGATAATGGTATTCCCAAACACATACAGTAGCCCAACAACTCACAATCAACTTATAGGCCATACACATGCTTCAATCGCTCTACAACATATATAACCAGCTTTATAATCAAAATATCAATGTCCAGGACTCACGGACATTCCCAAATAACCAACCTTCTATGGTCTAGAGTCAAATACAAGGCCACACAGGACCACAAGGGTAATACTACCAACTACAATGAATACTACACTGATACAAGTGAAATAAGAGGGACAAAAATAAAGCGGACAAGGTCTGGGGTGAAAAGCTAATAAAACCCAACCCAAGGATGCTAATTAGTACAATTATACCCTATATACACAAAGTCTAATATGGAGAAGATCGTAACCTATCTGTCGTCCAACGACAAGCTGCTGAAACGACAATGTCCAATCCCGAATTGCTTCAATAAGCTCCAAATAGTAGTCAAACTATCATAAACATAATCTACGCATTAAAACAAGACTAACAATACCCATATTACCAAAAGTATAGCCGAATCAAAATTTGGGTGACAAGCGGGCCCATGGGTCTCGCAATCTAAAGCCGAAAACAAAAAAACACTCTAATGTTCCCCATATCCCCTAGAGTTCATGATCCAAAATTGAGCGGAAATGGACCATCATAGAAGGCTTAAATAACCCATAAACTAAGAGACTTCAAAGAGGGAAAGACAATAGAAAATACCGAAAATTATCAAGGAAACTTACCAATTTAGAAGCTAATCAACGCACACGAACTAGAATGATATAATCCCCCAAGCTTTTGGAATGAACCGGGTGAAAGATGGAGGTTTTGGAGTGAGTTTTGATGGAGAAAACAATTTGGAAAGATAAAGAAATGAGCTGGAATTTTAAAGAGTGGCCAGCTAAATAGCTGCCACACCCAGGAGCAGGCGCTGCAGCGGCCACACGCCGCAGGCGCCCAGGTGGGCTAGCACGCACAGGGGCACTGGCTGTCAGGCCTACAGGCACAAAAGCGTGGCGCCCAGGTGCAGGCGCTGCCTAACAGACTCCCTGGCGCCATACCAGCAAGCGACACATGCTGCTGCCAACTTTAGGAATTTTTCAATGAAAAAACCTCCAGAAATGAATCTAGGGTCCCGCGAACACAAACGAGCTGATCTATTTGACCAAAAATGGCATTTTGAACTCAACGAAATCGACAAAAATCCTAACGAAGGCCGATTTAATGAAAAGTGACCCCCGCGCCCAAAACTAACTTTAGGCCATCTTTTCCAAAATGGAACTCCATGGCCTAAAGAGAGTTCATAAACCTCAGGACCCGAACCAAAGGTCCCTCTATCCCAAAGTCGATATTATGGAGCTAACATCGTTGTCGGAATTTTTATCGGAGGCCGTTTTCTCCTAATATTGATCAAAGTCAAACTTCCAAGTTCAACGAGCCAGAAAACACAAAAAGCAACACAAAACTAAACCGAAAGCTCCAAGACCCTGACCATGGGTCCACCTAGACCAAAATCCATTCTCTGGAGCTAACGAAAATGTTGGAATTTGATTCCGAGCACATTTACCAAGAATGTTGACCAAATTTAATAATATCCTAAGTTTAGGCTCTAAAACAGGAAAACGACCATAACGACCAAATGAATGGCCTGGGCACTGAACCACCAGTTCCAACAAGTGATAAATGACTTGGGGCCATTATAAGCAAGCTCTAATAGTACAAAGAAAGCATAAACACGAGAATAACTGGAAGGATCATTACATCATCCACTACTAAAAAGGACTTTCATCCTCAAAATTCAAGAACAAGAGAGTACCTTAAGGCTCAAACAACTGTGGATACTGAGCACATAGCTCTCTCTCGGTCTCCCAGGTAGCCTCCTTGACCGAGCGATGCCTCATTTAAACCTTAACTACCAGAATCTCCCTAGATCTCAACTTTCTAACATCTCTGGCTAGAATAGATACCGGCTTCTCAACAAAGGTCAAACTCTCTTCCAATGTGTCAAATCCAACTGCAACACATGCGACTCGTCTGGAACATAATGCCTCAACATTGATAAATGGAATAATTGGTGCATAGGTGAAAACATCATAGGTAAAGCTAACATATAGGAAACGCTACCAACTCTCTGAAGGATCTCAAATGGCCCAATATACCTGAGGCTAAGCTTGCCTAGCCTACCAAATCTCATCACGCCCTTCATGGGTGATACACAGAGAAATACTAAGTCACCAACACTGAACTCTAAGGCACAAAGTCTATGATCTTCGTAGCTTTTCTGCCTACTCTAGGCTGCCCAAAGCTTGTCTTGAATCACTCAGACTCCGTCTAAGGAATCACAAAGCATGTTTGTACTTAGCGGCCTAGATTCCAAACCATCAAACCAACCCACTGGTGATCTGCAACGCGAACCATACAATACCTCAAATGGTGCCATGCCAATGCTCAAATGATAACTGTTATTATACGCAAACTCCACTATGTGAACACCTAATTTTTGACCGAACCTAAAGTTTTTTTTAATTATTAATAATATTTCTTTTAAATTTAATTAGATATTTTATTTTACCTTATATTTAATAAATTTATTTTAAAAATTTGAAAACTGAAAAATAAATAATAGCATCACAGTTTTATGTTATGTTTGTTTTTATTTGCTCTTAAAAATGTGTTTTTCTTTTAATATAGGTTTTAACAAATAAGCTAGTAATTTTAATATTTTCTTAGCTATATTTTATTTTAAGTATATATATTTTTTAGTCCAAATAGTTAGTTACTATTTTTATATATACTATTTTTTAATATATTTTTATATATACTATTATGTATATATTACTACTTTTTATATACTATTATATATACTACTACTTTTTATATACTATTATATATACACTATTTTATATATATACTATTATATATTTCTGAAAATTTAATTGAAATTAAAAAAAAGGAAAAGAAAAGAAGATAAAAACCATTACCCATTACCCCCCATTTCCTCCCCACGTTCCTTCAACTTCCCGACGTAACACACACACACAACCCCCACGTACTCTATCCATTTCTCACACCCACATCACCCAACTCCCTCACATTCACTGCACACACACATCTCTATATATAGACACACACAATACACACATAGGATATACGATACAGAAAACAACACAGACAAAAAAAACAAAATAGAGAGACACACAAAAAAAGGAGAAAGGAGAGGGAAAAAAGACAGAAAAAGAAAACGAAAGGTGATAAAAAAGAAAACAAAATAGAGAGTATTTCTATGGTTTGGGAGTTGGAGTTAAGGTTTCGTTCGAGTTTTTGATAACGACGTTCTTGTTCAATTTGTTCATCAAACATGTTCTTACTCAATTCCTTGCCATTATTTTAATAACTTTGTGTGATGACCCTTTTGGTCATCTTCACATTTACACATTTATTGAACTGTTAGAGCCTTCCTGTGGTGGCCCCAAGTCATTTATGGCTTGTTGGGACCGGTGGTTTGGTGCCCTGGCCGCTCATTTGGTCATTTTGACCGTTTGCCTGTTTTAGAGATTAAACTTAAAATATCGTTGACTTGGGTCAACATTCTTAGCTAACATGCTCGGAATTGAATTTTGACAGTTCCGTTAGCTCTGGAGCAATGAGTTTGGTCTAGTTGGACCTTAAGTTGAGGCCTGGGATTTTTTGGTGTGGGTTTTGTATGATTTTCTCAGTTTTCAGGCCATTTAGAGTTGAAAGTGTAACTTTGGGTGACTTTTGATGATCGGAGTGTTGGATTCGAAATAAGACAATTCCATCAACTCTGAAATATTGAGTTTGGCCTAGAAAGGTGGTTGGTTTGGGTTTCAGGTGAGCTGGACTCATTTCGAGCCCTTGAGTTCCTTTTCGTTAGTGTTGACTTGGGTCAACTTTTCTCCAAAACAACCTCGTATGGAAGTTTTGTTGATTCCGTTGAGTCTGGAACTTTTTATCCACTCTGTTAGCATTATTAGTTTTTGAATATCAATTTTCGATCGTGCCTGGAACACCCCATGGAGTTTTCAAAAAGTTGTAGAAAGTTAGTTGCAGGCCAGCCTTCAGCACAATCGCGCCAAGACCAGTGCTATCGCGCCTCAGCACTTGCCGACCTTCACCACAATCGCACCCTTCCAGCATTATTTCTCACACTTTCTCACTCTAAAACTCTGATTTCTCTCCAACAAATTGCTCTAAATTGATTCAAACCCTTGGGGAGTAGTTTGTTCGAGGATTCTCCGTCATCCTTTGTCAATTGGTAAGCTTCTTCTTCACCTAGACTTTTTAAATTTCCTCCATTGATGCTCTCATCCCAAGCTTGGGATTTTATTGTAGTTGCTGCTTTACGGCTTGTGCATGCTCGTTGGGGATATTAATTCTTCGTGTTGGCTGGAATTGGATCATTGTGGTAAGTATTTCTTGCCCAAGTTCCATTTTATTTTCCAAAATTCCATTCTTTAAACCCCAACCTTTGTGGGCTATTTTGATGGCTTTTTTCTTTGTCAATTGTGCTCAAATTTGGAGCATGCCTTCTTGGCACCGTTGGGGTCATCATGGTTTTTTTTGGTTTTGGTTTTGGGTTGTGGGCCCTGTGGTCCCGCTTTTGACCCGAATATCGACCCGGCTACAATTGTAGCAATATGGGAACTGTTGGACTCGCTTTAACTTCTTATTCATGGATTTGATAGTTCAATTCTCATTCAGAGCTTCTCGGAGCAGCTCGGCCTTGGATATCGTCTTTCCCGCAGCTTGTTATCGGACGACAAGTAGGTTACAACTTAACTACCTAGACTTCACACATATCGAGTAAAATTATAGTAGTTGGCATCCTTGGGTTGGGTTATTAGGTTGGTACCACAGACCTTGACCGCTCCTCCATGATTCATCCCGTTTCTTTCCTCTATTATTTGTAGTATTCATGTTAATTGAGATTATCACCCTTGTGGTCCTATGAGGCCTTATTGACTCTGGAACATAAATGGTGGGATCATTGGGAATGTCCGTGAGTCCTAGACATAGAATTATCCATCTAGGTTGGTTATGCTTGGTGAGTAGCTTTGGAACCTGTGCAGGGCCGATAGGTTGATTATGATCTACGGGACAGCTATTTTGTGTTTGATCATGCCATTTCCATGTATAGAGAGAGGTTTCCCCATGTTTTACTATAGTTTTGGCTTCGTGCCTTCTGGAACTATTTTCTGAACTTTGCATGGCCTGGTGGCCCATTTTCGATGGAAATGGTTTTGACTTGTCTTTTGGATCTTCTTATGGTAAGGAAAGTTTTAAAAGACATTTTATCAATAGTTCTACTTTTTTGGGCTCGACGGGGTCGGGTGCCCTACTTTTATACTACAGCATCCGGGGTGTTGCTGGACTAGGTGGGGTCGAGTGCTAGAGCTTTTGGGCTTATTGTTTTAGACTTGGATACCCTACAGGAAGCTTTACTTGGGGATTTTCTTGAGGATGCAGGGCATCTAGTATGTTGGTCGGGGGCCTCCATGGACCTTGCAGTTCCGGACCAAAAGCTGAGAGCTGCGGGTACCAGAAGGAGGGTATACGGTGAAGTAGTGGTATACGGGTGGGACCTTCCATGGATCCCGTCTTATGGGCCTTATAGGTTTCCGGAAGCGGGTGACATACGGTAGTTTGATCACTTTTACTTAGCATTACATCATATCATTCATCTGTGTGAGGTACCACCCGTGTCTGTTGATTGTTGATTATATGCTCTGGTAGTATGGGATGCCGGAGGGTTTGTTTTCACTTGTTTGCGTTCCTCGATTATATGGGCAACCGAGGGACTATGGTTAGAGTCTTATCACATTACTCCTGTCTTGAGTGTGAGATTGGTTACAGTGGGGCTATTGGTTTCTGTAATGAGATTGTCGTGATTAGTGCAGTTTGAGCTTGGTTACAGCGGGGCTGTTGGTGAATGTAATGAGATTGTTGTGATTAGTATGGTTATTGTTTACTGTTTCCGAGCATGCCTACTTTACATTTCTCTCCCATTCCTTATACTTGAGGTTACCGGTATATCGTCCATTTCTAAACTTATGCATATATACTGTTGTTGCGAGGATACCAGGTGCGTCATTACTACTTTCACCTGTGTTTTCCATGTATATATTCTATTTTCTATCCTTGATTGTTGCTTTCTGTTGTCTTCCCTCTGGGCTAGTTCCTGTGTACCTTACCGTTGATTGCCATGACTGTTTAGTTCTATTCTGTCTTCTATTGCTCTTTTACTTTATATGTGCCCAGTTGGCCTATGAAACCTACTAGGTACCTTATGCTTCACATTTGGTGCTCACCCTACCCTCTGCATGTTATGGTGCAGATCCTAGTATGGGCCATCGCCGTTAGAGCACTGGAGACTCATACGGGGTGCTATTTTGGGATCATCCAGGATGAGGGTGAGCTATTAGCATTCAAAGCTTGACTTTAGTTTATCCTTGATGTATTTTGTAGTGTTGTAGTTTCGGAGACATCATATATATATTTCTTTTGGACCTTTGTACTCCTGATGTAGTTCGACTCTTATACGCTATGATACCAGGTTTTGGGTTAGTTTAGCTTCCGCTTTGTATTTATATTACTTAGGTTATCCAGTTTATTCATCTTGGTCCCTTACTTCCGCTTATTTATTTGTTCTTCCGCTTAAACTATTAGAAGGTAGCCCATTACTAACTGTTCTGGGCTACAGGGATTGGTTCACCTACTGGGGGGTTGTAGGTGCCAACATGACCGAGAAATCAGGTCGTGAGAGCTTGGGCCTGAGCTCTTGGCATTCAGAGCTTGACTTTAGTTTATCCTTGATATATTTTGTACTCTTGTAGTTTCGGATACATCATGTATATATTTCTTTTGGACCTTTGTACTCCTGATGTTGTTTGGCTTTTATATGCTATGATACCAAGTTTTAGGTTGGTTTAGCTTCTTCTTTGTATTTATATTACTCCGGTTATCCAGTTTATTCATCTTGTTCCCTTGCTTCAGCTTAGTTATTTGTTCTTCTGCTTAAACTGCTAGAAGGTAGCCCATTACTAACCGTTCCAGGCTACAAGGATTGGTTCACCTACTGGAGGGTTGTAGCTGCCATCATGACTAAGAAATCGAGTCGTGATAGCTTGGTATCAGAGCTTTAGGTTCACTGGTGTCATCGGTATAGGAGCCAATGTCTAGTAGAGTCCTGCGGATCAGGGAGGAGACGTTCGTGCTCAGGCTTTAGGAGCCAATGTCTCGCTTCTCTCTCGTGCGTAGTATCCTTGAAGGTTCCTGGAAATATCATTTGTTTTGGTTCACTCTTCCGCAGATGGTTTGTATGAGATCGTCAGCTTCAGGAGGAGAAGAGCCTCCTACCTCTGCACCTCTGACTCCAGCTAGGGGTCGGGGTGGTCACAAGGGCAAGGCTAGAGGTTGTTCCAGAGCAGTGGCACCTGCTAGGGCCGCCAGAGTTGATATAGAGCCAGAGTATGACTACGAGCCAGAGTTAGCTCCAGAGCAGCAGCATATGGACCCAAGGACGGCCCAGGTATGACCAGCTCCAGTGCCAATTCTAGCATCGGTTTCTATGGCAGCTTCAGTCCCAGCTCAATCTTCAGATGTTCGGGGTTTACTTGTTCATCTCTTAGGTATGATTGGGGAGCGTCCTTCTAAGGCAGCACAAACATCCGCTCAGAGTGCAGCCCTGGGTGTTCAGAGTTCAGGAGCGCAGCCTATTACTGTGGCTCCCCGTGCTGAGGTTGTTCTAGTCCCATCGGTTTCCCAACCTCTTGCTCCTCGCCTCGCCATGACAGATGGGGAGTAGAAGGCCTTCGGTAGGTTTCTGAGATTGGCACTGGCAAGATTTGCGGGTACACAAGGTTAGGACCCCCACAATTTTATCACTACCTGTGAGGAGATGTTACATCACTTGGGTTATTAGAGACTCACGGGGTTGGCTATACTTTATATTAACTGGAGGGTCCAGCAAAGTTATGGTGGAGAGCACAGGTTGCTTGCAGGCCTTCTACGTCACCTCCCTTGACCTGATCCGAGTTTTATGAGGCTTTAATGGCCAAGTTCTTGCCATAGAGCATCAAAGAGCGTCAGAGGGAAGAGTTCACTAGACTTTCCCAAGATTCTATGACTATATCAGAGTATGAGACCCGTTTCGATCAGCTTGTTCCATTTGGTGCCATGATTATGCCTACTGAGGCCGACAGGGTCCGTAGATTTATGTGGGGGCTATAGAGAGAGTTCAGAGAGCCTTTAGAGATACTAGTTGCTAGCGGTCGGTCATTCCAGGCCATTACGGACTATGCCCGTATAGTTGAGAATTCACGTTGTCATGACACCGGGGCCAGAGATAAGAGGCCTCGACATCAGGGTGGTTACAGTGGTTCCAGGCATGGTGGTAGAGGTTCAGGCTAGTGGGGTTGGGGTTATCAGCCACAACAACATCAGGGTCAGACCAGTCGACCAGTTCAAGCTTCACTTCAGGCTTTGGGTTCTCAGTTTGAGCAGGGTCAGAGCAGTCAGCGTGGTTACAACAGTCAGTCTGCGAGAGGTACTACTTCTGGGGCATTAGGCCGAGGTGGCCACACAGGTTTAGCAGGTCCATCTCAACAGGATGGGCCATCAGGGTCGTGCTTTGAGTGTAGTGTAGCGGTTATTTTGCTAAAGATTGCCCCCAGCGGGGTACAACTTGTTATGAGTGTGGAGTTGGTGGCCATTATGCTACAGATTGCCCCTAGCGGGGTGCATTTCAACCTATTCACTCTGCTCAGCCACCGGCTCGGGGAGGTAGTGGTCACGGTAGAGGTGGTGCTCCGCATGGCATAGCAGGTAGTAGGGATGGTGGTCGGCAGGTGGAGGTCGTCGTCAGTTCTATGTGATGCTTGGGAGATCGGAGGCAGAGGCCTCGGATCCTATAATCATAGGTATGATTTTTGTATGTCGTCAGCCAGCTTATGCTTTGTTTGATCCTGGATCCACTTGTTCATATATATCTGCCTACTTTCTGCCTTGTTTGGAGTTGGCTAGTGAGCCATTGTCTGTTCCTGTTTCTGTTTCTACCCCAGTAGGAGATTCTTTAGTAGTGGATCAGATTGTGAGATCCTGTGTGATATCTGTTGGTGATTTGGATACTTGGGCTGACCTGATGATACCTGATATGTTAGACTTTGATGTGATACTGGGCATGGACTGGTTATCCCCTCACCGTGCAATTTTTGATTGTAATGCCAAGACCATTACCATAGCCATGCCCGGTGTACCCCTGGTCATGTGGCAGGGTTCTGTTAGCCATGCACCATCTGGGATCATCTCTTATCTTTGATCTAGGAAGTTGATTTCCCGAGGGTGTTTAGCTTATCTAGCATATGTCCGAGATGCTAGTGCTGACCCTATATCCCCTGAGTCTGTTCCTATGGTTAGAGACTTCCTAGATGTGTTTCCTACCGACCTGCCAGGCCTTCCACTTGAGAGGGAGATTGATTTTTCCATTGAGTTAGAGCTAGGCACCAGGTCTATTTCTATCCCTCCCTACCGTATGGATCCTGCTGAGTTGAGGGAGCTTAAGGAGCAGCTCCACGATTTGTTAGCTAAGGGGTTTACCGAGTGTGTCCCCTTAGGGTGCTCCTGTCCTCTTCGTGAAGAAGAAGGATGGGTTGATGCGGATGTGTATTGACTATCGACAGTTGAATGAGGTGACAGTGAAGAATAGGTATCCAATGCCGAGGATTGATGACCTATTTGATCAGCTTCAGGGTTCTGCCGTGTTTTCTAAGATAGATTTGAGGTCTGACTACCATTAGTTTAGGATTAGGGCGGAGGACATCCCTAAGACAGCATTCAGGACCTGTTATATCCATTATGAGTTCCTGGTGATGTCTTTTGGGTTGACTAATGCCCCCACACCCTTTATGGATTTGATGCATAAGGTGCTTAGCCCGTACCTTGATATGTTCGTGATAGTCTTTATTGATGACATTCTAATATACTCGAGGAGTAGGGACGAGCATGAGCAACATTTGAGGACTATACTTTAGACTTTGAGAGCTCACTGGCTTTATGCACAGTTCTCAAAGTGTGAGTGTTGGCTTGATTCAGTTGCATTCCTAGGACACTAAGCCTCAGAATGGCCTTGCACCCTTCGCTGGAAAGAACAGATCAAGATAAGATGACTCTGATCTTTACTTCTATGGAGCCAGAAGTGAGCTTATCGCCTTGGTGTCTAAGGATGGGATTAGAGTGGATGTGGGTAAGATTTTTACGATTTATGATTGGCCTAGACCTACCACTCCTACTAAGGTCCGTAGCTTTGTTGGGTTAGCCGGGTACTACAGACAGTTTGTTGAGGGTTTTTCTTCCATAGCAGCACCCTTGACTATGCTGACTAGGAAGGATATTCCATTTCAGTGGTCTGATCAGTGCGAGGATGGTTTTCAGAGGCTTTTAAGGCCTTATTGACTTCAGCTCCAGTTCTGACTCTATCGGTTGAGGGTCAGGGTTTCTCCGTGTATTGTGATGCTTCAGGGGTTGGTCTTGGTTGTGTGTTGATGCAGCAGGGTCGAGTAATAGAATATGCATTGAGGTAGGTGAAGGTTCATGAGCGCAACTACCCCACTCATGACATAGAGTTGGCGGCAGTAGTCTTCGCGCTTAAGATCTCAAGGCACTATCTAGATGGAGTTCATTGTGAGATATTCACCGGCCATCGTAGTCTTTAGTACATTACCAGTCAGCGCGATCTGAACTTGAGGCAAAGGAGATGGATTGAGTTGCTAAGGGACTATGATTTCACTATTTTATACGATCCGGGCAAGGCAAAGGTTGTAGCGGATGCCTTGAGTCAGAAGGCGGTGAGTATGGTCAGTCTAGTTTCACTTTTAGTTTCTGAGCGACCGTTGGCCTTGGATATCCAGTCCTTGGCAAACCGTTTGGTTAGGCTTGACTTATCGGATCCCAGCAGAGTTCTTGTAAGTGTTGAGGTTTCTCTACTCTAGTTGATCATATTCAGAGCTAATAGCTTGAGGATCAAAGTTTGTGTGACGTTCATGATCAGGTGGTTCGTGGTTAGGCCAGTCGGGCTACCTTGGGTTCAGATGGGATTCTGAGGTTTGAGGGTCGACTTTGTGTTCCGAGAGTTGGTAATTTGATACAGTTGATACTCCATGAGGCACATTATTCCAGATAATCTATTCATCCTAGCACAACTAAGATGTATAGAGATCTGAGGCAGCTTCACTGGTAGGGTGGCATGAAGTAGAATGTGGAAAAGTTTGTATCTCGGTGCTTAAACTGTCAGCAGGTGAAGTTCGAGCACATGAGACTGGGTGGCTTGATGCAGCGACTTTCTATTCCTGAGTGGAAGTGGGAAGGTATTACTATAGACTTTGTTGTTGGTTTGCCTCGTACTACTTGGAGGTTTGATTCCATTTCAGTGATCGTGGATAAGCTGACTAAGTCAGTGCATATCTTGCTGGTTCAAACTACCTACGGGGCAGAGAGGTTATCTCAGATCAACATTCGTGAGATTGTACGGTTACACGGGGTCCTAGCTTCTATCATTTCATAATGCGGCACTAAGTTCACATCTCAGTTCTGGAGAGCTATATAGAGGGATTTGAGTACAGAGGTTCAGCTTAGTACTACTTTCCACCCTCAGACAGACGACCAGTCTGAGAGGACCATTCAGGTCCTGGAGGACATGCTTTGGACCTATGCACTTGACTTTGGGGGTTCATGGGATAAATTTTTTCCATTGGCTGAGTTTGCGTATAATAATAGATTTCATTCGAGCATTGGCATGCCACCTTTCAAGGCTTTGTATGTTAGGCGTTGCAGATCGCCTATTGGTTGGTTTAATGGGTTAGAGTCCAGACCGCAAAGTACGAATTTGCTTAGAGATTCCTTGGACCGAGTCCGTTTGATCCAAGATAGACTTATAGCTGCCCAGATTAGGCAGAAGAGCTACGCTGATCGTAGACTTTGTGCCTTGGAGTTTAGTGTTGGTGACCTAGTTTTCCTTCGTGTAATGCCCGTGAAGGGCGTGATGAGATTTGGTCAGAGGGGCAAGCTTAGCCCATGGTTCATTGGGCCGTTTGAGATTCTGCAGAGGGTTGGTAGTGTTGCCTACATGTTAGCATTGCCTCCAATGTTTTCAGCTATTCACCCCATGTTTCATGTCTCAATATTGCGTCGGTATGTACCAGATGAGTCTCATGTGTTGCATTGGGATTCGGTTTAGTTAGATGAGAGGTTGTAATTTGTTGAGGAGCCGATAGTTATTTTGGCCAGAGATATCAAGAGGTTGAGATCTAGGGAGATTTCGATTGTGAAAGTTCAGTGAAGGCACCATATGGTTTAGGAGGCTACTTAGGAGACCGAGAGTGATTTGCGTACTCAGTATCCGCAGTTGTTCAAGCCTTCATGTACTCCCTTCTTCTTGACTTTCGAGGATGAAAGTCTTTTTAGTAGTGGATATTGTGATGAGCCTTCCGGTCATCTTTGCATTTACGCATTTATTGCACTGTTAGAGCCTTCTTGTGGTGGCCCCAAGTAATTTATGGCTTGCTGGGACTAGTGATTCGGTGCCCTGGCTGCTCGTTTGGTCGTTTTGACCATTTGCCTGTTTTAGAGCTTAGACTTAGAATATCGTTGACTTGGGTCAACATTTTTAGCTAACGTGCTCGGAATTGAATTCTGACAGTTCCTTTAGCTCCGGAGCAATGAGTTTGGTCTAGTCGAACCATTAGTCGAGGCCTGAGAACTTTCGGTGTTGGTTTTGTGTAGTTTTATCAGTTTTTAGGCCATTTGGAGTTGAAAGTGTAACTTTGGGTGACTTTTGATTATTGGAGTGTCGGCTTCGAAATCCGACAATTCCATCAGCTCCAGAATGTTTAGTTTGGGCTAGGAAGGTGGTTGGTTTGGGTTCCAAGTGAGCCGGACTCATTTCGAGCCCTTGAGTTCCTTTTCATTAGTGTTGACTTGGGTTAACATTTTTCCGAATTGACCACGTATGGAAGTTTCGTCGATTCCGTTTAGTCCGGAATGTCATTTCCACTCTGTTACTATTATTGGTTTTTGAATATCGATTTCCAATCATACCCGGAACACCTTGTGGAGTTTTCAAAAAGTTGGAGAAAATTAGTTGCAGGCCAGCGTCAGCGCAATCCTGCCAAGGCCAGCACGATCACGCCTCAGCGCCTGCCGACCTTCAGTGCGATCACGCCCTCTAAGCGCGATAGTGCCGCAGCGCCTGCCTCCCCTCAGCGCTGTTTGCGCTGGCCATTTTCCTGCAGCTATAATTAGTGCGATCACCCATCTCTCACTTTCTCACTCTAAAAATCTGATTTCTCTACAACAAATTGCTCTAAATTGATTCAAATCCTTAGGGAATAATTTGTTCTAGGATTCTCCGTCATCCTTTGTCACTTGGTAAGCTTCTTCTCCATTCTTTGGGCTGTTTTGATGCCTTTTTCCTTGTCAATTGAGCTTAAATTTGGAGCATGCCTTCTTGGCATCTTTGGGGTAATCGTGGTTCTTTTTGTTTTTGGTTTCAGGTTATGGGCCCCGCGAGCCTGCTTTCGACTCGGATATCGACCCAGCTACAGTTGAAGCAATATGTGTATCG
Organism: Jaltomata sinuosa; assembly: GCA_003996215.1. Lineage (NCBI taxonomy): Eukaryota > Viridiplantae > Streptophyta > Magnoliopsida > Solanales > Solanaceae > Jaltomata > Jaltomata sinuosa. The sequence goes on along the minus strand of QJPP01001948.1, from coordinate 212,067 downwards.
TTCGACTCTCGTTAACTTTTTATTCATGAATTTTATAGTTCTATTCTCGTTCAGAGCTTCTCAGAGCAGCTCGGCCTCGGATATCGGCGTTCTCGCAGCTTGTCATCGGACGATAGTTAGGTTATGGCTTAACTCCCTAGACTTCGCACATATCGGGTAAAATTATACTAGTTGGCATCCTTGGGTTGGGTTATTAGGTTGGTACCACAGACCTTGACCTCTCCTACATGATCCGTCTCATTTCTTTCCTCCCTTGTGTGTAGCATTCTTGTTAATTGAGATTATCACCCTTGTGGTCCTATGAGGCCTTGTTGACTATGGAACATAGATGGTGGGATCATTGAGAATGTACGCGAGTCCTGAACATAGAATTATCCTTCTAGGCTGGTTATGCTTGCTGAGTAGATTTGTAGCCTATGCAGGGCCGATAGGTTGATTGTGAGTTGCGGGGCAGCTATTGTGTGTTTGATCATGCTAGAGAGAGGTTTTCCCACGTTTTACCACATTTTTGGCTTTGAGCCTTCTGGAACATTTTTCTGAACTTTGCATGGCCTGGGGGGCCCATTTTTTACGAAAACAATTTGGAAATGGTTTTGACTTGTCTTGTGGATCTTCTTGGGGTAAGGAATGTTTTAAAAGACATTTTATCAATAGTTCCACTTTTCAAGGCTCGACGGGGTCAGGTGCCCTACTTTTATACTACAGCATCCGGGGTGTTGCTGGACTAGGCGGGTGATGTGCCATGAGTTTGTGGCACTTTCGACGCTTAAAACTTGGAATTGGAGTATGTTCTTTAGATATCTTTAGTAATATTTGATGTGTTTTGGAGTCTTGTGCAGGAAAACAGGGTTCAGAGACTAAGTGTAAGAAAAGATGAACATTCTGCGCTGAAACTGACTTCAACGACTCCATCCTATGAGTCGTGAAAAATTCCACGAGTCATGGAAGTAAGGCGTGGAAGAAGTACTGAAGATTAAGTTGTGGCCTGAGTTCTACGAAGGGTTTCCACGAGTCGTGGATATGTCCACGAGTCGTGAACCTTGTCTGTGAAAAAAGATCAGAAACAGAGAAAAACATCCTGAGTTCCAAGGAAGGTTTCCACGAGCCGTGGTCTTATTCATGAGTCATGATTCCTGCTCGTGGAACCTGATCAGAGAAGGGACAAAATGCCTGAGTTCTAAGACTCAACTCCACGAGCCGTGATTCAAGCCACGAGTCATAGACTGATCTCGTGGAAAGGAACCTGCAGAAGAGCAAATTGTCTGAGTTTCACGAGCACTTTTGACGAACCATAGAAGCTTCCATGAATCGTGGAATGGTCTCATGGAAGCGGCCGATTCCAGTTTTCCTAGTTTTGTTAGGACATGATTTCCATTGTCTATAAATACTTTTCCTAGGGTTATTTTATCATTTTTATGCACTTTATTTTGGGAGAAACATATTCTAACATTGCGATCTTGGTTTTGAGAGTTAAATTCATTCATAGTTCATTGTTCTTGATTCCATCTTCATCCATTCAAGATTCCAGATGTCTTTAACTCTTATTGTAAGTATACGATCAGGAACACACTAATAACTCTTGATTGTTTACTTATGAACATGAGTAGCTAAATCCACAACTAGGGTTGTGGGAACCATAAAGGATTAACAAAGTAGGCAAAGTACTTGGGTACTCTAGGGCGATGTTTATGCATATATTGTTCTTCCCTTCGTTTTGATTGCTTTTTAATGGTGTGCAATGTTAAAACTCGCCTTATCCTTACTTGCCGGACCAAAGAGGGAACGGATAGGAAAAAGGTTGTTTAACAACGGAGATTTGAGGCTACCAACCCTCATCTAATAGCTTGCTCTTGTCCGAGAATAGCTAATCTGGGATCCAGGGTAAGGGTTAGTAAAGCATACACCCATGGCCAGACCAAGGCATGTGGTGAAATTCACCTAGTTTCCGGACCAAGGAATTAGGTGAACGTAACTTACCGATTCTGCATGCTAAGCACCAAACTAGTTTACTAAGTACAAAACCTTACTAAGTTATGATCTCATGGGGAGCACTACCCTAGTCATCTCACCCATTTATTACAACTCTTAAAATTGTCACATGTTACTAGATTACATTCTAAGTTCAATTACTATTTGTTACTATAAAAACCCCCCTTTTGCGGGAAATAAATGACTACGAGAACGAGTAAACACTAATCAAACATAGTCCTACCATATTCCCTGTGGGATCGACCCCAACCTTAGTTGGGTTCTATATTTGAACAGCGTCCGCTTATGCTTCTTTTAGAAGTGTAATTTGGGCGTATCAAATTTTGGCGCCGTTGCCGGGGAATACGGTTTAGGATTAAGAGAGATTGTGCTTATTTCACTTTTATTCCTTATTTCCTGATTTTACTTTTTCTGTTGTTTTTGTTTTGATCTCAGGTTGCACATTTGTGCATGACAGTACAAGGAGTTAAGGCAACCTCTTGATCCCTTACGATCTGGAGCTCTCCAAAACACTACGAAATATGGCTAAGGAGGGAGAGCATGAGACTCAAGAACAGATTACAACTCGGCTACTGGCTGAAGCCGAGCAGAGGAAAAAGGATGATGCAGCACGCCAAACGGAAGGTGAAGACGCCCTTGCTGCTGAAGATGCTCAAATCACAAAAATTCTCGCAGCTCGAAATACTGCAGCGGAGCAAGCAAGGCAAGTAAGACAACATGTTGTCCGAGATGAGGAAGCAACTAGATGCTTGCCACATAATAGGGGCAGACAGATGCAGCAACCAAGTCATATCCGTCGGTATTTTGATGATGAGGATGATGATGATGAGAGCAATTTGGCACCACTGTACCCATAGTGCTGCCACCACTTGGTGATGGAACGAAGTTTGATATCACTAGTGCCATGATCCAGCTGCTCAACCTGAAAGGAATTTATTCAGGAAAGCCCACGGAAGATGCAATTCTACATGTGCAGAGTTTTGTGGGAATTTGCAAATCGTACAATATGCCAGTAGTGGGGAAGGAGGCTATCAGACTAAGGCTATTTCCATTTTTATTGACCAGTGAGGCAACTACATGGCTCTTAGAACTGTCTGATAATTCCATATACACGTGGCATGAGCTGAAGAATCAGTTTCTAGAGCAGTTCTTTCCTCCGTCAATGATGTTGCAGCTGAAGCAGGAGATCTACAATTTCAGGCAGCTACCTGCAGAAGCATTGTATGAGTATTGGCTAAGGTTTAAGAAGAAGATGAAACAGGTTCTGAGACACGAAATTCCTTCAAGGCATCTGATAGAGATCTTCTACAAAGCATTTAACTCCAACACTAAAGCAGTAGCTGACACTGTAACTGGAGGAGCATTCATGGAGAATACATATTATGAGGCTATGAAGATGCTAGACAGGGTTGCGAAGACCAACCGAGCATGGCACACTAGGGAGGCTGAGACTCCAGTTGGTACATATGCAGTTGAAAACACTGTGAATGTCAATGAATTCCAAGAACTCAAACAGGAAGTTGCTAAGATGAACACGAGTGTGGGGTTGAATGAAAAGAAAATCCTAAGTGAGGGATTGAAAAAGGTTAAAGCCATCGGTTCGCAAGGTAAAGCGCATAGACCAGACGGTTACTCATCCGAAGAAGAGGTAAGTTATCTGAATGATCAAAAGGCAGGTTTCCGGGCCTCTGGCCAAGGAAATCAAGGTCAGAACTGAGATAGAGATGTCTATTACAATCGTTCTGGTTACAAATATAGAGATGGTGATTGGAATAAAATGGATGGGTATAAGAATTATAGAAGTGGTCTCTACGTCCCGCCTGCAAATCACGAAGAGCAGGCTGGAAAACCTACCATGAGGGAGCTTCTCAACAAGGTGTTTGAAATGGTTGATTCCACAGATGCAAGCATGAAGGAGATAAAATCATACCTTTCAAAAATCAGCCAGAGAGTAGATTCCCATGTTGTCTCCATTAAATAGCTTGAGACGCAGATGCACCAGTTGTCAACCAGCATAACTCTGCGCCAAAAGAGTACTCTCCCAAATGACACCATTCAGAACCCAAAAAATGATCGACAAGTTATGGCGGTGACTACTCAGAGCAAAAAGCAGACTGTTGATCCTCCCATGCCTATAGTTGTTGATGAGCCAGCCGAAGCTGAGAAGAATGATGCCAAGAGTGTAGCCGAGTCTGAAGAGAAAGATAGTGGTGAAGGGTCATTTGAGAGACAGTCTTCTGAGCGGAAGGAAAATACCAAAGAGGTTGCACCGTTCCTAAAACCCATGACATTACCTCCTCCACCTTATCCCCAGAGATTGAAGAAAAATGTTGAGGATGACAAATTTCACAGGTTTATCTCTATGCTGAAGCAACTATCAGTCAATATCCCTTTAGTCGAAGCATTGGAGCAAATGCCTGGTTATGCTAAGTTCATGAAGGATCTGGTGACTAGGAAGAGGACGGTTAGCTTTGATCCATCCAAGAAATTTGCACCACTGTTGTGCGATAGCATCTCGATCTATGGTTCAAAAAAAGGAAGATCCTGGGGCCTTCACAATTCCTTGCACAATTGGAGCCTTCTACTTCGCAAAAGCTTTGTGTGATCTAGGTGCTAGTATAAATCTGATGCTACTAGCAGTATATAATAAGCTGGGCTTAGGAGCCCCTACTTCGACTACAATGCGACTATTTATGGCAGATCGCACAGTGAAGAGGCCTGTGGGAATTCTTTATGATATATTGGTAAAGGTTGACATGTTTATCTTTCCCACAGAGTTTGTGATTCTGGATTCTGAGGTTGACTTCAAGGTGCCCATTATCTTGGGGCGTCCATTCTTGGCTACTTGACGTGCTTTGATTGATTTGGGAACAGGTCAAATGAAATTCAGGCTGAATGATGAGGAGGTGACTTTCAATATGTACAAATCTATGAAGCATCATGATGACATGCGAGTGGTGTCAGTCATTGATGTTGTTGATGAGGACCAGCTAGTCGTACCTATTGAGGATAGACTTGGTGTCGAAGCCCTTGCAGCAGTAATTATGAACTTTGAAGGTGACGACACTGAGAAGTACGATGGAATGGTAGCAGCGCTAACAGGTTTGGGATCTTACAGTTATGTACCAAAGAAGATGGACTTGAACTTGAAGAATAGGAAGACACCACCTTCCCGCCCATCTATTGAGGAGCCTCCAATCTTGGAGCTCAAAGCTTTCCAGCACATCCTCGGTACATATTCTTAGGAGCTAATGAGACTTTACTGGTAATCATTGCTGCAGATCTAGGTGAAGTGCAAGTTGAAGCCCTGGTTTTTGTCTTGAGAATGTTTAAGAGAGCCATTGGTTGGACCATCACAGACATCATCAAGATTCCGCCTGGAATCTGCACACATAAAATCCAGCTCGAGCCTGATTGTATTCCATCTATTAAGCATCAGCATAGGCTAAATCAACCTATGCAAGAAGTCATCAAGAAGGAGATCATTAAGTTGCTGGATGCAGGTGTGGTTTATCTGATTTCTCACAGTAAGTGGGTGAGCCCAGTCTAGTGTGTACCAAATAAAGGAGGGATCACTGTTGTCCCAAATGTAAAGAATTAGCTGATTCCGATGAGGCCAGTTACAGGCTAGCGCATATGCATGGACTACAGGAAGCTGAATGCATGGACTGAGAAGGATCATTTTCCAATGTCGTTCATAGATCAGATGTTAGATCGCTTTGCTAGTAGAGGATGGTACTATTTTATTGATGGTTATTCGGGGTACAATCAGATCTCGATTGCTCCTGAAGACCAAGAGAAAACCACTTTCACCTGTCCATATGGGACATTTGCTTTCAAGAGGATGCCGTTTGGTTTGTGCAATGCCCCAACTACATTTCAATGGTGTATGATGTCCAGTTTCTCATACATGGTGGAGGATACTATAGAGGTATTTATGGATGAATTTTCAGTGGTAGGTGATTCTTATGAAGACTGTTTAGATCATCTGAGTTGTGTACTGAAACGATGTGAAGAGTGCAACCTAGTGCTGAATTGGGAAAAATGTCACTTCATGGTGAAAGAAGGCATAGTACTTGGTCACCGGATTTCCAAGAAGTGTATAGAGGTGGATAGAGCGAAGATTGAGGTGATTGAAAAACTGCCTCCACCAGTTTATGTGAAGGGTATTCGGAGCTTCTTGGGACATGCTAGTTTTTATAGGAGGTTTATCAAGCACTTCTCCAAAATTGCTAATATGTTGTGCAAGTTGTTGGAGAAAGAGGAAAGTTTGTGTTTGATAATGCATGTGTGAAGGCATTCGACTGCCTTAAAGAGAAGTTGGTCTCAGCCCCCATCATTATTTCTCCTGATTAGTTTCAACGCTTTGAGGTAATGTGCGATGCTAGTGGAGTGGCGCTAGGAGCAGTCCTAGGCCAAATGCGTAAAAAGATCCTCCATCATATGTACTATGCTAGCAAAGCACTTAACCCAACTCAGAAGAATTATACTTTGACTGAACAAGAGCTGCTTGTTGTGGTCTTTGCATTTCAGAAGTTCAGATCTTATTTGCTTGGCACCAAGGTGGTGGTGCACACTGACCATGCAGCTCTTCGTTACCTCATGGCGAAGAAGGATGCAAAACCAAGGCTGATCAGATAGGTGTTGCTACTGTAAGATTTTGATTTTGAGGTCAACGACCGAAAAGGTACAGAAAATCAAGTAGCAAACCATTTGTCTATGCTGGAAGAAGAGGCAATGTTGAAGCTGAATGATGAGCAAGGGATTGATGATTGGTTTCCTGATGAACAAGTGTTAGCCGCTTCTCAAGATTTGATCCCATGGTTTGTTGACATTGCCAACTATTTGGAAAGTGATCTAGTGCCTGATGATATGTCGGTTCACCAAAGAAGAAAGTTCAGGTCAGATGTGAAGAAGTACTTCTGGGAAGAGCCATTCTTGTTCCGTATATGTGCTGATACAGTGATCTAGAGATATGTGCCTGATGCCTTGATGATGGTGATACTAGAAACTTGCAATTCATCCCCTGTTGGGGGTCATCATAGTGGTATTCGGACTGCGCACAAGATCCTGCAATGTGGATACTATTGGCCGATCATTCACAAAGACGCCCATGAATTTGCTAAGTACTGTAGCAAATGTCAAAGGGAAGGAGGTATATCAAGGAGGCATGAGCTTCCTCTAAATCCCATCCTAGTAATTGAGCTATTTATTATTTGGGGTATAGACATCATGGGTCCATTCGTGTTGTCCAATGGAAACCGGTACATATTGGTGGCTGTGGATTATGTGTCTAAGTGGGTGGAGGCGGTTTCACTTCCCAGTAATGAAAGCAAGTGTTTCACAACTTTCTTGAAAAAGAACATCTTTTCCAAGTTTGGTACGCCAAGGGCAATTATCAGTGATGGAGGCTCTCACTTTTGCAACAAGCTGTTTCGAGCCTTGCTTGAGAAATATGGAGTTAAGCACAGAGTTGCAACCCCTTATCATCCTCAGACGAGTGGGGAAGTTGAGGTTTCCAACAGAGAGATAAATTCAATCCTGTGAAAAAGTGAAATGCAAATAGAAAGGATTGGTCGAGGAAGTTAGATGATGCTTTATGGGCATACCAGACTGCATTCAAGACCCCATTAGGTATGTCACCATATCAGCTTGTGTTTGGTAAGGTATGCCGTCTTTCGATTGAGTTAGAGCATAAGGCCATGTGGGCAATGAAGAAACAGAACTTGGACTGGTCTGAGGTATTGTTGCAGCAGCTTGGGCAGTTGGATGAGTTGGATGAGTTCGTATAAATGCATATGAGAGTTTAGCACTGTATAAAGAGAGGATGAAATTGTATCATGACCGGAAGATAGAAAAGAGAGATTTCCAGTCGGGTGACTTGGTCCTGCTCTTTAATTCTAGACTTCGCTTGTTTCCTGGCAAGTTGAAGTCCAAGTGGATTGGACCTTTCAAGGTGGTGCAAGTGTTTCCTCATGGCGCAGTTGAGCTCGAGAATCATGAAGGAAAAAGGTTCAAGGCAAATGGACAGCGGATTAAAGCTTACTTTGGCACAACAGAGGAGCTCAAAGCAATAGAAGCCTGGAGCCTTGATGAACTCATCCCACCTAAGGAGCTTGATGAAGTCTGAGTAATCAAGAAACCTGCGTCATTCCGTGACGTTAAATCAGGCGCTGCATGGGAGGCAACCTATGGATATTTTCTTTTTATTTTGGTATTTTTGCTTTTGTAGAAGTGTTTTGGCAAAGTCTGAGTAGCCAAAACACTCGCGTCATGCCACAACGTTAAATCAGGCGCTGTTTGGGAGGCAACCCAAGGTTAATGTTTGTTATGTGTGCAGAAATAAGTGTAGGAAGAGTGCTGGGGAAAATCAAACTCATAAAATGGGTAAGTCAGGGTCCACGAGCATGGTTCACGGACCGTGGATCATTCCATGAGTCATCGAACCAACTCGTGGAACCCAGGTGATACTAGCTAAGTGAAAAATAGCATCTACAAACTCGTTCCACGAGTCATAATTCAATTCACAAGTCGTGGTTATATGTTGTAGAAGTCAGGCAAAAGTCTGGGTGGCAGGACTTCTTCCATGAACCTGTTCTATGAGCCGTGGTTATTTCCACAACTCGTGAACATGACTCGTTGAACTCAGGTACGTTTTCTTAATTTTTTACTGCTCACCTGCTTCACCCGACCTGACCCGCGACCCAACACGTTTAAATCGTCCCCAACTCAAATTTTCCTCCATTTTCTCATTCATAAAAAAACTGACATCAACTCCCTCCTATTTCCATTCCAACACCAAATCACACCAAATCCACCACTCAAATCACGAAAATTCCATAAAATCACTCCCAACTTCTTTACCCCACACACAGTGCTGCTATTTCTTCATCAAGCGGGTCTGTGAACTACATAGGTGGTCGTGGGTCGAGGTCGTTGCTCCTAATGACAATCAGTCATTCCCATTCTTCCCCAATTTCAAAAATATGAATCTATTTCAAAAAAATTGTTTGAAATTTTGGTGAACACAACTTGACCTAGCGTATGAAATTGGGTGATTTAATTGTGTAAACACCCTAAGGGATGACTGTTGTGGAGTGGGTAAGTAAAATGTGTTTGAAATTATGTATGAATGTGTTGAGGGTAAAAGAAATTCACAATAGAGATTAAAAGAATTTGCAAAAGGTTGGTTTTCTGCTGTTACAGTGATCACGAGTGCACTCTATGGGTCATGGTTCATTCCACGAGTCGTGGAATGTACTCATTGAAGTTAGGACTGAAACCTATTCTCAGGTCTAATTTTCACAAGGATCGTCCACGAGTCGTGGCTCATTCCACGAGTCGTGGATGGCACTCGTGAATCTCAGACCTGCAGACTGTCAAGGAGGTCTTATTTCCACGAGAGGCATCTACGAGTCATGGTTCCAATCACGAGTCATAGATACAACTCATGGAACTCAGACCTGCAATTATATTTTGCTTAGCAGAAATCACGAAGGTCTTCCATGAGTCGTGGTTCATTCCACGAGTCGTGGAACCCTCTCGTGGACCCAAAGTTCAGTGAAAATTTAAAATATTTTTGGGTTCTCCTTGGTTTGGTAGTACTGATGTTTCCCTCCACAAGTACCATGAGATCAAAGAGCACCAAAGCCTTTAAAGAGGGAGATTGTCAGTTCAAATTAAGACTCACCGATGAACCGGACGAGCCTGCAGCTCCTGACCCTGAATCAAGCGGATTGGAGGAAATTTATGAGGTTCGGTCTGACTCAGATGTGGAGCATTGGACCAAAAGACGTGGGGCCCAAACACAGGCAGCTGAGGAGGTCACACTTCAGCTAGTCATCACCACCGTACCATCAGCAGCGACCACCGCTTCCTAGTCTGAAGAGGGAGAGGGGTCATCCGATGAAGGTGATAGTAGCCAAAATAGCAACACAGGGACCGAAACCGGTGATGAAGAGGCTTCTAATGATAATGAATTTGCCTCCGGCGATAAGAGCTCTTCTGAACAAGCTGCCCCAGTAGCTGCACCTCAGACACAGGCAGAGGCTGATATAGCACAACGTCCGGGAGCTCATGAAAACCCGAGATGGTGTGTTCCAGAGATGCAGACTGTATACATACAGGGTATTTTTCAATCGAACAGAGGTCTGCCCAAAAGGGGCAAATTCGAGGAGCCACAGATCTAAACCGAGGGCTTAGCATCCGTACCAGACATTCAGGCTACTTTCAATCACTACAGGTGCGGTTGGATGGTTGAGCCCACAGGCAGCTATTGTCCAGAAATTGTGTGCGAGTTTTATACCTCGTATAATGCTACTGCCAGTCTGCTCCTTGGCTTGAGATAGCGATATCAGGATTTACCTCCACTCACTAGTACTTTGGTGTGCCATGCACCGGTTGACATATCTGAGCGGACTGTTCAGCGACTCTTGTAAGGGCTAGAATATAAGTTACAAGTCGACACGGCCGAGTTTGATAGCAAAATGAAGATTGTCTGAGATAAAGTAAGGATGAGAGATCTGGTTCAGCGAGCAGATTTATTAAGATGGGCTACGGGTTATATAACTGAGAATGGGGAAGATGTAGAATGGGTTCACGGTGGCAACATAAAAAGGGTAACTCTGAATTTCGCCGGCAAATTTTGGCGGGCCATCATCCATTTCCCTATCTATCCGTCTTAGGCGGATAATTCTCTGACACCTGATTGTGCAGTATTAGTGGATAGCATTATGGCTGGATATGCGATAAATTTCCCACGCTGCATATTGGAAGAGATCCATGAGCGGTCTATTCAGTCGCACACCAGCATTCCATTCCCATGTTTGATCCATTGATTATGCATAGAGTCGGTCGTCCCATATATCTCAGATATTGGTCACACCTTGGAAGTGACCAGGATACAGTATGCCGGGTTGATTACTATTGATGCTGAGTTTCACGAGAAGTTGGTTGCTCGCCAGGCTGATATGCAAAAATAGGTGAATGATTTGTTGGACTAGCTCCAACCATGGGTACGATCTACTGTAGCGGCCGTAGAGGAAAGGATGAAAGTTGAGATCAACCGGGTTGCACGAGAGATGGCAGCAAGGGTTGATATTTTTGAGAGCCGAGTGAGTACTCGATTACAGTCCATATAGAGCCCGGACTTGGGACATATTCAGGATGAGCTAGCATGACTCTGAGAGGAGGTTAGATTTGTCGACACCAGCCAGACCCCGCTCATTCCCTCCATTGATATTGAGGTCCTAGCGTCCATGCGCTGAGTTATTGACTTATTTACTGGGATGGAGCAGTCACCCGCGAGTGATAGAGCAAAGCGAGTACATCCTAATACCACCCCTAGGCTTGCGGAAGACCTTAAGAGATTTAAGAGAGACATTTCCATGGACACACAACACTCCTTAGATGATATGCATCTCCGTGAGGAGATAGAGTGGCAGAGGCATAGGGGTGCATCATCTAGTTTGGCTCTCGGAAGTGGAGGAGCCACACCTTCTATTCATGGGAGTCCAGATTTGGTTGCTACGGAGAGGGCATCTACTGATGTCCCTCTTACAATTGAGACACTGAGCGCAATGGCCACTTCCGTTGCCACTAACACTGCGATGGGTACCACATCACCGAGCCCACACACTTCATCGGACGCTGACACCTAGGCGCCACAGGTATGTTCCTGCCTCCCTATGTTTCTACTTTTCTTGATGCATTGAGGACAATGCACATTGCATTTTGGTAGGGTGGGGGCAGCAGCTATCCATATTTTGGTGGGTCTTTTGGCAAAGTCTGAGTAACCAAAAGATCTGCGTCGTGCCGCGATGTTAAATCAGGCGCTGCATGGGAGGCAACCCATGAGGGTACTCATAAGGTACCCTAGTCCTTGGGGTTTTCTTTCCTGTGTTCTTTCCCTAAGGATATTTATTTTCTGTTGAACCAGCACGTTTAGTATAGGTTGTGTATAGTAAAAGAAGAAAAGGAACTTAGTACAGTCTATGGTATAATTTTGAACTGAAATTTTGATTGAAAAATGAAGACCCCTCAAAGTTTTTGTGTGACATATTAGTATCTATTTTTGATAGACTGACCATTATGGATCTGTGCATAACATTAGGTTAATCGATCTGATGAACAGCTTAAGCTAGAGTATGAACCTGATAGTTATCATGTGATTGTTATACTCTGTGCCATGTGTGTATGAGCTGTATTCGTAGTGTTCTTGCATTGTGTGTCAATCTAGAACCTGCCCGGTTAGTCTTGCCTAGGTTGTAGGATGGTTGGTTGGGAAAGAATCATAGGCCATTTTTTGAAATAGTCCACTTAAGCCTAAACGACCATCCAAATGATTTGAATATCCTTTGATCCCTAATTTTGAGCCTAAATTGACCCTTTTTATTGTTTAGCCTAATCGCCTTCCCTATTTTCTATGAACTTTCAGTTTGGCCCTGGTCTCTCCTTGGACATTGTGCACCTCAACTAAGGCAAATTGCCTAAGTTGAGGGTGGCTACTATGAAGGTAAGTGTGAAATATGGGTTATGAAAAGATAAGGTTAGTGATAAAGAGGGAAATAACGGGTGTGGCGAATGTGCTAAAAAGAGAAAAAGAAAAAGAAAGAAAAAAAATAAACAAAGAGAAAAAGAAAAAGAGAAAGAAAAGAAAAGAAAAGAGAGAGATATATGATGAAAAACTTAGTCTGAAATAAAAGCTGCACCCGGCACTTAATGAAAAAGAAAGAATAAAAAAGGATAAGAAAGGAAAGAAGGAATGGGGTTGTTCTTTAAAGGTGGAAGAAACATAGCGTCACCCTGTACATCAAGTTTATGAAAGCTGCAGAGGCATTTGTCAACCCAAAATCCATCACTAAGAACTCATAGTGACCATAACGTGTCCTGAATGTTGTCTTAGGGATGTCCTCCACCCTAATCCTCAATGGGTGGTAGCCTGAACTCAAATCTATCTTCGATAACATGGCTGAACCCTAGAGCTAATCAAACAAGTTATCAATATGCGACATCGAATACCTATTCTTCATAGTCACCTTATCCATCTGCCTATAATCAATACACATTTGCATCAACCTATCTTTCTTTTTCACAAATAGAACTGGAGCACCCCAAGGCGATACACTCAGCCTAAGGAAAACCTTAGCTAACAAGTCCTGGAGTTGATCCTTAAGCTCCCTCAACTCAGCTGGAGTGATACAATACAGAGTAATAGAAATGGGCCAAGTGCCCGACTCTAACTCCATAGCAAAGTTAATATCTCTCTCAGGTGGAAGTCCTGGTAGGTGAGTCAGAAACACATCTAGGAACTCTCTAACTACAGGAACTGACTCAGAAAAAGAAGTGTTTGCACTAGCATCTCGAACATATGCTAGTTAAGCCAAACACCCGCGAGAAATCAACTTCTTAGCTTCAAGAAAAGAAATTATCCCACATGATGCACTGCTAATAGAACCTTGCCATACAACCAGGGATACACCGAGCATGGCTATGGTAACAGTCTTGGCATAGCAATCCAAAATCGATCGATTAGGGCATAACTAGCCCATGCCTAGAATCACCAACATCAATCATACATGATCTCACAATCTGATCCACTACTAAAGAATTGCCTACTGGGGTAAAAATAGATATACGAACAAATAATGACTTACTAGACAATCCCAAACAAGGAATCTAGTAGGAAAAAATATATGAACATCCAGATCTAGGATCAAACAAAGCTAAAGTTGACTGGCGGCATACAAAAATTGTACTTGTGATTACCGTATTTGAGGGATCTACCTCTGGTCTACTAGGGACCGCATAAAACTGATGCCGACCTCCACCTAACCAACCACCATCCCTACTACCTACCCTACCATGTAGGGCACCACCTCTACCTTGAATACCACTTAGTCTAACCGGTGGCTGTACTGCTCTGATAGGCTGAGTCGGCTGAGTAACTAGCTGAATTGTACCCCACTAGGGCAATCTCCGGCATAATGACCAATGACACCGCACTTAGAATAAGTCCCTGATAGCCCACCCTGCCGGGATGAAATAGTTACACTGGTGTGGCCACCATGGCCTAATGCCCCAGAAGTTGCACCCTTCGAAGTCTGACCATGGTAACCATGCTGACTGCTCTGGCCCTACTCAAACTGAGACCTACCTAAATCCTATAGTGATGCTTGAACTAGCAGGCTAGACTGACCCTGATACTTCTGTGGCTGATACCCTTGGCCCCACTGGCCTGAAACTCTACCAATGTAATGCGAACTATTGCAACTTTCCTTATGTCATGGCCTCTTATAATTGGGCCCTGGATCATGGTGATGAAAATCCTCCATAGTACGAATATTGTTTTCAATATCCTAGAATGATCACCCACTAGAAACTAGCACCTCATCAGTCTGTCTAAGCTCTGTCCTCAGTCCCCAAACAAATCTACAGACTCTATCAGGCTCGGTAGGCATGATCATAGCCCCAAATAGAGCTAGCTAGTGAAGGCAAGTCTTATACTTGGGGACTTTGGTCTAATGGGACCCTTTTTTAGGGTCTAGGAGCTTTTGGTTTGGTTTTGTCTTGGTTTTTGTATTTTTAGGCCAGTTAGGCTTGTAGAGTTGATTTTGGTCAATAATTGGAGAAGACGGACTCGGATGAAAATTCCACCAGTGTTGTTAGCTCCAGAATGTTGACTTTGGACTTGAGGGACCTTTGGTTCAGTTCCCAAGGCTTCTAGACTTGTTTTAGGGTGTTTTCCCAGTTGGTTTTTAGGCATGGGGCCCACTTTTCATTAAAATGATCTCTATTGGGAGTTTCATCAATTTTGTTGAGTCCAAAATACTGTTATGGTAGGGTATCATGGTTGGTTTGTGTTCATGGGGTTCCAAATAAATCCCTAGGGTCCATCAGGTGACTTTCTAGCCTTGGAAAAATTGCTGGTTGTTTTTGTGTGTTACAGACCAGTTTGTTCATCACAACCGCAAAGTGGCTATCATATTCACGATGGTCTAACTTCCTTGCCATGGAGATCGCCTGGGTTTCTCCTTGCGACTTTGATGAAGCAGGCTGGGACCATATCTATCTTGTTCTATGTGATTACGTGTCTTGACCATAACGACTGTGATGGTCTAGCCAGCGCTTTCTTGCGATCATGTGGGGTCCCTCGCGACCGCAATGAAGGACCCCTGGCACTTATATAAGCTGCCAACTTTGTTTTCTCCTCTATAATTATGAATTTTCTCTATTGATAAGCTCCTAAGCTGTGATTCAAAGCTAGTTACTTATTTGTCTTGGTATAGTAAGTCCACTCTGATCCCTCTTCTCTTTTCCATTGTATAATTCTCCTTAATTCTGTTATTTTTCCATTGGTAATTCTCTTGAACTAGTAGGAATTTGGGGCTATTTTGGGCCCCAAAACGTGTACAATTCGCACTCAACTTTTGAGCATGGGTTCCTTGACCTATTGTAGGCATAATTGTGAATTTTTGTTTCCTGATTCATTGCATGGGCTCCGAGGGTCATTTTCTAACCTGATTTTTGGCTTGAATTTCTATATAGCAATATGGGTGTCATTCTTCTCATCTTGACACTAGATTATGTTCTTGATAGCATGGCAGCTTTCTGAGGCTATTCGGAAGGAGAAGGCACATGAGTGATGGTTCGTTTTTGCAGTTCTGCCCCGAGGTAGATTACGGTTAACTTTTCTAGACTGAGTTAGTTAGATTTTATATGATATAGGTTACTGGAATGTTACGTTGGACTATACATAGAAATAAGCTTAAATCTTGTAACTTGTAATAAACTGGCCATTTGGGATCATAGATTAGGAGTATTCCTGTTATCCTTAGTCTAGGAGCTCGTAGTA
This sequence comes from Jaltomata sinuosa, assembly GCA_003996215.1. Taxonomy (NCBI): domain Eukaryota; kingdom Viridiplantae; phylum Streptophyta; class Magnoliopsida; order Solanales; family Solanaceae; genus Jaltomata; species Jaltomata sinuosa. The sequence continues at coordinate 196,226 of QJPP01001948.1, read as the reverse complement.
TTGTTATGAATTGTATAGGATCTTTAGTATATTTTTAGGAGGTTTTAGAGGTAGAGTAAAGGCTTGTAGTTGTTCTCATAGTTATGTTCCATTATTTTTGCTTTATTATCAGTTTTATGTGTAACTGTGGGCCCGAGGCCATAGCTTGGATTTTGACAGAGCTTTCAGGTTATTTCTCTTGATTGGAGGGTGTTTTGCCCTGTTTTGCCTTGATATGTGTTACATTCTCTGAACGTGGAAATTTACATGCTCATACTGCATTCTCATGTCTATTGGTAGAGAAAAGGATGATTTTCAAGGTTTTGGTTCCAAACTTAAGATTTACTATGGTTACTGTGATTTTCGGACTTTAAAGGAATTATTTTGGGTGTTACTACTCATTTTGGGAAAGGAAAAATACTATTTTATGCCGGTCCGAGGGTGTTCCCCAGCCTTTTTCTCCTTTTCACTTATATATATGTATATTTATAGTCCGATGCTATATTTTGGACCCCTAATGTGTTATTTCAGGTTTTTACTTCCCATTTACATACATACATATATAAATGCATAGTTTGATGTGGTATTTCTGGCGCCCGATGCGGTATTCTGGGTTTAAACTATTATGTACTCATGCATCACAACATCTTCCATCGCATTACATTGGTTTTAGTATATTTAGATTGTCGATTGTCTGAATTGACTTGTTATTATTTCTTTCTTGTTGGTTCGGTTTGTCTTTTTTTGGTTTTATAACTAGTTTTTGGTGGAGCGTTATATTTATCTTACTTTCTTGTAATTTATATTATATACTATATTTTTGCGATCGGTTAGCCTATGATGCTTACTGGGTACTCTTTGTTTTTACTAAACTTTGCATCTTTTTCTGATGCAACACCTAGTACGAGCCACCCCCGTTGATCCTCCCGTCATTTGAGCCCTATTGCAGTTTAGATCGTGGTGAGCTCTCGGCGCCTTGGAGACTTTACATGCTTTCCATCTATCATTTCTGTCTATATTTTGTATTTTGGATAGACAGAGTCTGTTGTATAGCTACTCCATACTTTAGCCGCTCTTGTACCGGTGACACCAGATCCGGGTTGGTTCTTTTGTTTGTTTTATCATCTTGGTCACTTTGGGGCCATGTTTGTATATTTAGTACAGTTGGTATGTATATATACTATTGGACCTATCTCCATTATATTTATATCTTCCACTTTGTTTATATAAACTGCTTTATTTATCTTCCACGTGGATTGGGTTGGCTTGCCTAATGTGGGGTTATGTAGGCGCCATCATGGCTCGGTTTCAGGTCATCATACCTTTCCTCCTTTGAGTCTCTGGCACAAGCCCAATTAGATATTTAGGAGAAGCTAATGGCAGAGAGGAAGAAGGGACGCTCTTGAGACAAGCTGATGGTGTAGATGTGGAAAGGGATCAAGTCCCTTGTCAAGGGTTCCCTTCTAGGCAAGAAGATTCCCAAGGTGACTAGGGATGATGTTCAAGAGTTCTCCTTCCCCAGCAAGTCTATCGAGGAAGTCTAGTAGCTCGAGTGTCGAGAGTTCATGGAGCGACTAGAGCACTCCCCACCCCCTATCCCTTCTTATTATTATTTTATTACCCATGGAGGTCCCTTATCAAGCAATCTTTTTATCTTTTCGTACTTTTTGATAATTTCTTTTGTTTCTATCATTTTGGATTTACAGTGCCGTTGGTGGCACTTGTTGAACAATGGACTTGTTTATAGGTCAAACTTCTATGACACAGCTTTTGTATGTCTTAGTTTTTTCAGAAAAGTGCTTCACATGAGTGAAGTCCCAAAATAGGGGGCAAAAACTGGGATTCTATTTTGCGCCACTTTATCGTGATAAATGTTGCTTCGACACGATGGCTCATTGTGATACGCTCCAGCTTGTTACTATAAAAAGCTTCATTGGAGTGAGCTATTTCTTCATTGCAATGGACTACTGTGATGAGGAATGCCTCATCGCGACAAAGGTTCAGGAAAAACACTGGTACAACTGGAAAAAAATTCAAATTTTTTATACAAGTCTATTCCTTGCTTAATTTCAACACACAAAATTCGTGACAATACGATTAAACCACGAGCTTTCATAACACTCATCCCATAATGACTTTGTTATTACCTCAGCATTTTTAACAACTCTGCTTTTACTTAAGCACTCAATAACCAAATCATGGTCCTATGTATTCAGAAACTGAACATATCCTCGACAACACAAAATCACACAGTCAACACATCATTAGGACTCTTTTAGGGTGTGATACCAATTGGAACCGGCTAGATACCAATTGATTTCATCCCATTACAAAATAATTACGTCAAGATACCAATTGAAATTGGCTAGATACCAATTTGACTCAACCATGGAGACAGCAGACCTGGATAACATAATACAAAAGAAGAAAGTGAGACCACACCTAAAGGCCGTTATAGCTTTCCGAGGATTTGATATGGGCTCCAACACACTAATCTACATGACTCTATTTTAACATTGCTCTTGTACACGGTAGATTGGTAACCTAGGCTCTGATACAAACTGTCATGACTCTAATTACAGTAGGATCGTGTATACACCTACTCTAACCTATCCAGGTAGGAGAACCCTAAACCACCTAATAATGAACATACAGTAGTCCCTTAAACAGGTTCAAGCGTAATTGATAATTAAAATGATTGCATAAATCTCAATAAAACACTTATCACTTTAATACATCATTAGTTGCCAATTATACAAAACACTACTATTTTCCCAAGATCTACTCTAAGCCTGTACAAAAGCTAGTAAAGGAAAAACATGAAAACAATGTAAAAGATACAAATCTCATCCAAAGAGTAGAGAACGAAAGTTGCTAATAGAGATTCTTTAATCCAAGCACGAACTTCAGCCATTTATACCAAGAAGGTGTAGCAAGAGTAGAATCAGTACAACCACATATACTAGTAGGTATCATTAGCTGATTGAGATTATTTCACATAAGTAGATATAAAAATCAATACTAAACAGACACTTCCACTTCAACATATGACAAAATAATTAAAAAATTATCATATCCATGTACCGCTCACTTATCCCTAACATTTCAACAATTAAATTAGTCAAGGGGTATTTCTATCCCATACTATCTTTCCCTTAGTCGCACCTAATATGGCTCACACATCTAGGATTAGTGGTAAGTAATTAGCCACTACACAAATTCTCCCAGCAACTACCAAGTCTAATCACAACACACCTCTCGCTCGGACATTCTCGTCTTGACACTGGATTATATTCTTGATAGTGTGGCAGCTTTTTGAGGTTATTCAAAAGGGGAAGGCACACGAGTGATGGTTTGTGTTTGCAGTTCAACCCCGAGGTAGGTTACAGTTTACTTTTCTAGAATGAGTTAGTTAGATTTTAGATGATATATGTTACTGGAATGTTAGGTTGGACTGTAGATAGAAATAGGCTTAAATCTTTTAACTTGTAATAAAATGGCCATTTTCAATCATAGATTAGGAGTATTCCTCTTATCCTTAGTCTAGGAGCTCGTAGTATTGTTATGACTTGAATAGGATCCTTAGTATGCTTTTAGGAGGTTTCAGAGGTAGAGAAAAGGCTGGTAGTTGTTCTCGTAGTTATGTTCCTTTATTTTTGCTTTATTATCGATTGTATGTCTAATTTTGGTCCCAAGGCCATAACTTGGATTTTGACAGATCTTCCAGGTCAGTTCTCTGTATTGGAGGGTGTTTTTCCCTATTTTGCCTTGCTATGTGTTACATTCTCTGAACGAGGAAATTTACATGCTCATACTGCATTCTCATGGCTATTGGTACAGAAGAGGATGATTTTTTAGGTTTAGGTTCCAAACTTGAGATTTACTATGGTTACTGTGATTTTTGGACTTTAAAGGAATTAATTTTGGTTATACTATTGGTTTTGGGTAAGTAAAAATACTACTTTATATCGGTCCGAGAGGTGTTCCCAAGCCTTTTTCTCCTTTTCACTTATATATATGTATATTTATAGTTTGATGTTGTATTTTGGACCCCTGATGCATTATTTCAGGTTTTTACTTCCCATTATATACATACATATATATGTATATATGCATAGTTCGATGTGGTATTCTGGGCGCCTGATGCGGTATTCCAGGTTTATACTATTATGTACTCAGGCATCACAACATCTTCCATTGCATTACATTGGCTTGAGTGTATTTGGATTGTTGGTTGTCTAAATTGACTTGTTATTATTTCTTTCTTGTTGGTTCGGTTAGTCCTCTTTTGGTTTTATAACTAGTTTTAGGTGGATCCCTGTATTTAGCTTACTTTCCTGTAATTTATATTATATACTATCTTTCTGCGATCGGTCAGCCTATGATGCTTACTGGGTGTCCGTTATTTTGGTACTCATGCTACTCTTTGCATCTTTTTCTGATACATCACCTAGTACGAGTTGCCCCGCTGATCCTCCTGTCGTTTGAGGCCTGTTGCAATTCGGATCGTGGTGAGCTCCCAGCGCCTTGGAGACTTTACATTATTTCCATCTATCATTACTATCTATATTTTGTATTTATGATAGATATAGTTTGTTGTATAGATACTCTGTACTTTAGCCTCTCTTGTACTAGTGACACCAGATCTAGGTTGGTTCTTTTTTTTGTTTTATCATCTTAGTCACTTTGGGGCCATGTTTGCATATTTATTGCAGTTGGTATCTATATATGCTATTGACCCTATCTCTCTTATATTTATATCCTCCGCTTTATTTATATAAACTGATTTATTTATCTTCTGTGTGGTTTGGGTTGGCTTGCCTACTGGGGTTATGTAAGCGCCATCATGGCCTGGTTTCAGATTGTGATACCTTTCCTCCTTTGAGTCTCTGGCATAGGCCCAATTAGAGCTTCAAGAGAAGCTAAAGGCGGCCAGGAAGAAGGGACGCTATCGAGACAAGCTGATGGTGTAGATGTGGAAAGGGATCAAGTCCCTTGTCAAGGGTTCCCTACTAGGAAAAAAGATTCTCAAGGTGACCCGGGAGGATGTTCAAGAGTTCTCCTTGCCCAGCAAGTCTATCAAGGAAGTCTAGTAGATCGAGTGCCGAGAGTTCATGGAGCGGCTAGAGCACACCCCACCCCCTATCCCTTCTTATTACTATTTTTATTGCCCATGGAGGGCCCTTATCAAGAAATGTTTTTATCTTTTCACACTTTTGGATAATTTCTTTTGTTTCTATGACATAGCTTTTGTATGTCTTGGTTTTTCCAGAAAAGTGCTTCACATGAGTGAAGTCCCAAAATAGGGGGAAAAAACTGGGATTCTGTTTTGCGCCACTTTATCACGATAAATGTTGCTTCGACACGATGGCTCATTGCGATAGACTCCAGCTCTTAGCTACAAAAAGCTTCATCGTAGTGAGCCTTTTCTTCATTGCAGTGGACTACTGTGATGAGGAATGCCTCATCGCGACAATGGCTCGGCCAAAACACTGCTACAACTGGAAAAAAAATCAAATTTTTTATACATGTCTATTCTTTCCTTAATTTCAATGCACGAATTCATAACAATACGATTAAACCATGAGATTTCATAACACTCATCCCATAACGACTTTATTATTACCTCAGCAATTTTTACAACTCCTTTTACTTAAGCACGCCACAACCAAATCATAGTCCCATGTATTCAGAAATTGAACATATCCTCGACCGCATAAAATCACATAGTCAACACATCATTAGGACTCTTTTAGGGTGAGTTACCAATTAGAATCGGCTAGATACCAATTGATTTCATCCCATTATGAACTAATTACGTCAAGATACCAATTGAAACCGGCTAGATACCAATTGATTTCATCCCATTATGAACTAATTACGTCAAGATACCAATTGAAACCGGCTAGATACCAATTGATTTCATCCCATTATGAACTAATTACGTCCAGATACCAATTAAAACCGGCTAGATACCAATTGGACTTAACCAGGGAGACAACAGACTGGGACAACATAATACGAAAGAACCAAGTGAAACCATACCTAAAGGAGGCTATAGCTTCCCGAGGATTTGATGTGGGCATCAACACACTAATCTGCAAGACTCTATTTTGACATTGCTCTTGTACACGGGAGATCGGTAACTAGGGCTCTGACACAAATTGGCATGACCCCAATTACAATAGGATCGTGTAGAAACCTACTCTAACCTATATAGGTAGGAGAACCCTAAACCACCCAATCATGAACATACATTAGTCCCTTAAATATGTTCAAGGGTAATTGATAATTAAAATGATTGCATAAATCTCAATAAAACACTTGCCACTTTAATAGATCATTAGTTGCCAATAAGACAAAACACTACTATTTTCCCAAGATCTAGTCTAGGCATGTACAAGAGCTACTAAAGGAAAAATATGACAACAATGTAAAAGATACAAATCTTGTCTGAAGAGTAGAGAACGAAATTTGCTGATGGATACTCTTTAATCTAAGAACGAACATCAGCCAACCTGTCACACATTTATACCAAGAGGGTGTAGCAAGAGTAGCATAAGTACAACCATACACACTGGTAGGTATCATTGGCTAACTGATATTAGTTCACATAAGAAGATATAAAAATCAATCCTAAACCGACACTTCCACTTCAACATATGACAAAATAATCAAAAAATTATTCATATCCATGTACCTCTCACTTATCCCTGAAATTTCAACAATTAAATTAGTCAAGGGGTATTTCTATCCCTTACTATCTTTCCCTTAGTCGCACCTAATGTGGCTCACATATCTAGGCTTAGTGGTAAGGAATTACCCACTACCCAAATTCTCCCAGAAACTACCAAGTCTAATCACAACACACCTCTCGCTCGGACATTTGACTTGTAAGGTATTTATAGACAAGACATTCATTCTCATACGAGTCCACTCAGTGTAACTACCAAGAGTCATTTACCCATAAGTTATGAGGCTTAACTTATATCAATATATACCAACCCACATGACTTATGTTATTTAGGTTAACCACCATGTTATCAACTACACCTAATTCATTAAAGGTTACTACATACATGTACATGAATGTGCCACACATAGGAACTGAGTTCACCTATCGCTTGTCAATGTAACCAGTACCCCCAGACCTTATGTATAACCACAAAACCTAAGTTATACGGTAATACATATAGGTTCCTAGCTTGTTGAGGCTCTGATTATTGGACATTAATTATTGAGGGGCTAGTGAGTTCCATATTATTAAGGCACTATTGTGTGGTCTCCTGAGCTATTATGGGTATCAAATTTTATTCTTGTCCTAGTTTTTGATTAACAGATCTTGGTACTTTGTGGGTTAGTTATTCCATCCTAGGGTTTCACTTCTGAGTTATTTCTGTCTATGCTTATCTGGTAGTTGGGTTTTAGCATGACTTGTTCGTATTGCTTCCTGTTTGATTTTATATTGGCTTGCTTAATCTTTCCGTTTTACTTGAGGTTACCGGTACACCACCTTTTTTCTTAAACTCCCTCTTTATATATACTGTTGTTACAAGGATCCTAGGTGTGTCTTCCTTCCTTTCACCTGTGTTTTTGTGTATGTATATCTTCTGTGGCTAGCATAGTTTGCTTGTATTCTTGTTGATTTCTACATGCTAGTTTCCTCGTGCTTCCTCCTTGTTTCTATGATGGTTTTCTTATTTTTTGCCTATTACTGCTTTTATATTTTATATGTACTCAGTTGGCCGATAATGCCTACTGGGTAACCATTGCTTAGCAATTTGTGCTCATGCTACTCTTATGCTCTCTTTGGTGCAGATATTAGTCGAGATTTTGCCATTGATCGTGTTGGACTCGTGCAACTCTTAGATATTTGAGACTAGGGTGAGCGCCTGGTGGTCGGGGCTTGACCATATCTCATCTTTTGACTGTTACTCTTTGTATATTTAGAGATAGTTGTATTTATCTTTTGTTACTTCTAGCACTTGTATTCTATTAGAAGCTTCTGTACTATTGATACCAAGTCTTGGGGTTGGTGTAGTTTTCTTATGTATATATTCAGATTATTGCTTCCGCTTGTCACTATCTTATTCTGCTTTCACTTATTTTTGCTTATTATGTGTATTGGTTAGGTAGTATCCCATTACTAACCGTTATGAGCTACGAGAATTGGTTTGCCTACTGGACGGGTTATAGCTGCCATCTCGACCTAAAAAATCGGGTTGTGGCATCTTGGTATCAGAGCTTCAAGTTTACCGGTGTTGTGGTACAGAAGAAAGTATCTAAGTAGAGTCTCGTGGATTAGTATGATGACATCTGTATCCTATTTGCGGGAGGATATCGGGCATTATAAGGAAAAGTTCTATATTTTTAGCTCTTTATCATGAATTCTTAGCTCTATAGACTTCTAAAACTTTAGTGGTTTCATTTCTTTTCAGATGCCTTAGATGAGTGCGACCATGGGTGATGTCGAGGCTTCTATGCCTGTTGCTTTAGTGCTTCCATCAGCACTGGGATTTTAGAGTGAGAGTAGATTACATCAGATAGGGGGTGTAGGGTAAACCCAGCCTTCGGTAGGGTCTCAGGATACCCAGTTCTTCAGGACACAGTGGCTAGGACTCTGAGTCCTTCGGTGGGTGTTCCAGTACCCAGTTCTTTGAGTGGTGCTTCAGTAAGGGTTGATCTTCTAATTCTTCAGTAGGGTTGTATGTCGGTGTTGGACTAGGAGGTTAGATTTCACGAAATAGTTAGGTTTACTGCAAGTACTGTGCCTTCAAAGTTTGATCGGGTTCAAAGCTTTGTTGGAGGTTTGACTTCACTACTCGATTTGGCAATCAAGCATTTGGTTACTGTTGGGACGACCTTCCTTCAGGTAGTGGATCATGCTTAGGCTATCGAGGGTTTATGACATAAGGCTTATGGAGGTAGTGCTAAGAAACATCATCGCCAGGACAATTCCCAAGGTTCTCAAACTCGAGGTAGGTGGTTCTTCACAAAAGATAGGTTCTATTGCTTTTTATCTACTCGGCCGGATTTAGTTACTTTACAGGTTTCAGAGGCTGGTGGTATAGGGTATGTCAAGCAGAGTGGATTTGGTATGGTTCAGGTTCATCGAGGTTCACTTTGAGGTTGTGTAGGTTGTGATGGCCGGTCAGGTTCAGTGAGATCTCCATGACCATATGTATCCATTAGGATTTGCTTCCAATGCAGTATGCGTGGGCACTTTTCTATGGATTGTTCAACGATCCCACCTTCTAGTCAGCAGGGCCAGCATGTGTTATCCCCCAAGGCTCTAGTACCACCGACTAGGGGTAGAGTGAAGGGTAGTAGGGGTGGTCCCCATATGGTTAGAGGTGGATTTCATCTAGGTGGTTCATGTATCCATCCAGAGTCAACCGGCACCGTGCGTCAGGGAAAGGCTTTCTTGGGTTGTTATGATTGTGGAGTGGTTGGTCACTTTTCTAGAGAGTGCCTCTAGTGTGGGATGATTGAGCCTTCAACATCGACTACCCAGACAAGAGTTAGATCCCGTCAATTTGATGCCCCTCTTGGTGGGCCAGTGGTAGAGGTTACTGATATCATTGCTCCAGGTAAGGCTTTTGTTACCTTCGGTTAGTGATAGTGTTGTTCATATTGCGATTCCATCCCTTCTATCATTTATATGCTTATATTCCTGCCTGCTACTTGTTTAGTTGTTTGACTACTTGAGTTGTAGTACCTATACGAGTATTTCCTTGGTAGATTATTCTTTAGTAGTGGATGGGGGTGAGTTATCCTTGTGAGGTGTTCACCCAGAGTTGTGGCTCGTGTGTAGTTCTTGTTAGTTTCTTTTCTGGTTGATTCTATTTTTGGTTTCTGTTGTGGTTCTAGAAGTGGGTTGAGTTTTTCCTCTTCTAATCATTCCTAGATAGTTATTGCCTAGGCCGTTATCAAGTGTGGCTTGAGGTCCTTATATTGGCTCGGTGAGATACCTATATTTTGTGCTAGGGATTTAAGGTCTTGTTTTAAGTAGAATGTTGTTGGTTATGCTAGGGAGCATTGTTTGGTTTCCTTTCCTCGGGTGATTAGAGTTAGCCTCTTTGTTTGGTTGTTCTAGAAGGTTGGCAGGTATGTGGGTTGTACCCATAGTCTCCTTCAGTTTCTTATCTGGTTGGGTTATCTTATTATTTTCCCTAATTCTAGTTGGAATGAATTTCGATCGTAGTTCTCTTATTGAGCTTTTGATTACAGTATAGTGATTGATTTTTGACTATGGCATTTTTGGCTAAGTGTTGACTTTAGCCTCGTTGTTGAGTTATATCGATAGCATTTTGGGTAAGTTGGGAATCCGGACCATTCTTCTCCTGCCTTATTGAGTTTTGACAATATAGATGTGGGGGTAAGGGAATAGCTCTAGATTTTATTTGAAAGGGAGTTTGTGAGGGTCGGTATATGCTAAGGAAGGGTTTTTGGGTTAGTTTAAAAAGAAGGGAGATGACTCCTTGTTCGTACTTATGCGTTTTAGTAGTTGACTAAGGTGATGATCAAGAATTTGCTTTATCTTGTGTGTTGGTGACTTGCATTAATCGAGTTTAGGATATGGTGTCATTTTCTTTTATAGAGTCGAGGTCAAAATTCCTTCTAGTCTGAGATTGAGGTAGTGGTCATTTTCAGTATTACCTTTGGGAGCTTGTTGCATCGGCTTTGGATTTCTTGTTATCATCTTTGGGGGAAATCAAGTTTCAGTAGTATCTATGGATTGGGAAAAATTACGTATTCATGGCCTAGTTGGTTCCAGTTCTATTAATGTTCTTCGATGGTGTATTAGTCTACTCGTGGGTTCGATAGGAGCATTGATTGGTAAAATTTGTGATAGATTTCAGAATTGTGGCTTAGCAAACTATTTTGGGTGGTTCAAGGAAGTTTCCCTTGGGTTTCCGCATCCTTGTGCCGGGAGGTAGTGGGTGCGGGCAACCTAGCCTCTTTATTTCAGATTCGGAGTGGTTGTTGGCCTTGGACACCCAGTCCTTGACTAACCTTTGAGTTAGACTAGATATTCTAGATTTTAGCAATGTTCGTGATAATACGAGGTTCCTTCTACCTTGGTTGGACAGACTCAGCGGTGTAAGTTCGAGAATCATTGGTAGTGTATTATGTGTGATCAGATAGTGCGGGTTGAAAGTAGCGAGGCTATTGTGGGTTCTAATGATACTTTGAGGTTGGTGGTCACCTTTGTATACCGAGGGTTTGGAAGCTTGATTGGTTGTTTCTTTAGAGGTTGCCTTTTGTGTGGGACTTCAACCTTAGTTATACTCTGCCAGTGTAAGCCAGGGGTTGTGATGTGTTTGGTACTTTCAGAGTTGGTGGTTCATGTATGGGTACAGTATACCGAATGGTTTTGAGCCAATGGGTAAGATTGAAGGTTTACAAAAAAATTCAATAGCTAGATGGTGACCTTGGGCATTAGGCACCTTTCCTTTGCCGACGGAGTGTTTGACTTGATATTCACGGTGTGGTGGATTTCCATTTGAGTTGAGACTAGTAAGGTGATCTTAAACCCGAATGGTGTTTGAGTAACCGGAGCAGTAGATGTACTTCTAGAGCTTGGAGATTGATTATTTGTTACAAACTTCGTGGTATGCTCACCACACTCCTTGAAGGGGTATTTTTTAGATTTGAGTCTGTTGGGCAGGTTGCACTGGTTCATTTACTTTCAGTTGGCTTGAACATGACATAGTTCAGCGAGGTCAATTTTCTTCAATAGTTTTGAAGTTTCTACGTTGACACACGGTGTTCATGCATGCCTTTCCCAACACTGGTGTGCAAGCTTTAGTTGAGTTCTGATTGGTTCAGTTATTGAGTCAGATGTTAGCAAAAGTGTTCGTCCGTTGGTTAATGGTCAATTAGGGAAGGTAACTCCAGTTTTTGATTATATGCTACGGGTTATTATCATGGATGGCAAAGACTAGTAGGTTATAGTTTGGCTTGGAAAGAGTTTGTATAATAGGGTGACTTCATTTGTGGTTGAGTATAACGAGAATTATGGACCTCTGGCGGTTCAGTTGATGTTTCGAGGGTGGCTTGAGTGTTCTGTGTATTTGAAGCTTTATGATTCTGGTGTAACATGATTCAAGTTCTGTGTGTTGTTCGCCTTGGTTCTCTGGTTTCGGTGTTGGGTCGGTGCTTTTCGGTTGAGATCTTGAGGTTCAGTTTGGGTTGGCAGACCTTGGGAAGTTTGGGGTTAAAGGTTGAAGTCTAGCTTGGCTAGTAAGGAATTTAGTCTTGGTCGCGTTCTTTGGTTCTGTTCTGTTGTGTGTCATCCGGTTGTGGAGGCTACCCAGGTTGTCCGAGAGAGTAGTGTGGGCTTTGTATCCATTTTACTTAAATCTCTAGAGTTCCCTTCTTCCTGACTGTTGGGGACGAAAGTCTTTTTAGTAGTAAATAATGTAATGACCCTTCTATTCATTTATGCATTTTTTCCTTCCTTGTACTGTTACAGCTTTCCTGTAGCGGCCCCAAGTCATTTATGACTTGCTAAGACTGGTAGTTCGGTGCCCGATCGATCAATTTGGTCTTTATGGCCGTTTCCTTATTTTAGATCTTCAACTTTGGAAATCATTGACTTAAGTCAACATTCTTAGCTATGGTGCTTAGAATTGAATTCTGACAGTCCTGTTAGCTCCGAAGCATAGACTTTGGTCTAGTTGGACCATAGGTCAGGATTCAGGAGCTATTCAGCGTGGAAATCTCTCTCATTCAGTGTTTTCAAGCCAATTTGGCTTGTATGATTGACTTTGGTCAACATTTGGAGAAGACGGCCTCAGATTGAAATTCTATCAATGTTGTTAGCTCTGAAACATCGAGTTTAGGCTAGAGGGACCATTGGTTTGGGTCCCGAGGCTTCCGAACTTGATTTCAATCCTTGGGTTTCATTTTGGATATTGTTGGCCTAATGGTTGATTATGGGCGTGGGGCCCACTTTTTGTTAAATCAACCTCCGATAAGATTTTTGTTGATTCCATTAGATCTGGAACACCGTTTCTAGTTGAATAGCTTAGGTCATTTGTGTTTGCGAGACCCCGAATGTGTTCCTGAGGGTCCACCAAAGTTCAAATGCTTGTTGGTGAGCTGTTGGCAGTTGGTTGTTATCATAGCACCTACTTTCCCTTTGCCTACGCGGGCATTGTCTGCCTACGCATAGGCCTAAGCCATGCTGCCCCATTTGTGCTTCGCCTATGTGGTGCCTTGGGCACCTACGCGTAGGGCATTTGTCCAGCCGCCCCATTTTGGCCTTTACCTACGTGGGACATGGCCGCGTTTGCATAGTCCATGGCAGGCCGCCTCTCTTTTTGCCTTCGCTTAGGTGGTGCCTTGGCCGCGTTTGCATAGGCCAAGGCAGTCAACTTAGGTTGGCATTTTCCCTTCCTTCTCCTTCATTTCCCTAACATAACAACTTCGTTCCTCTATTGTCAAAGACCTTCAAACCTCCAAATTCCTCCATAATCATTCCCTACTAGTTGGAGGGTATTGTTGGGACGATCCTTTCTCCTTAATTGGCTTCTAAAACGGGTAAGTCCTCTCTTTAATTCCTGATTTATCCATTGTTTCTTCTTTAAATTCTTGAATGGGTGGGCTATTTTGGAGCCTCATTTGTTGTCCATTTCCGCTAAAATTTTGAGCATGTGCTTCTATGATGGTAAGGAACACATGGGTGTTTTTTGCTTCTAGTTTGGAGTTTCAGGGCCCACGGGCCTATTTGTGAACCAGATTTTAACCGGTTATGTTTATAGCATTATGGGTATCGTTAGTCTTGTTTTATTGCCTAGATTATTGTGTTGATAGTGGTTTTATGATTTGGAGCTTCTCGGAGTAGTTTGAGCTTAGAAGATGTCATCCCCGCAGCTAGTCGTCGGATGACAGGTAGGTTATGGTTTCTCCTATCTAGACTATGCGTATATAGACTATAACTGCACTAATTAGCATCCTTGGGTGGGTTGTTATAAGTTGGTACCCCAGACCTTGTCTACCTTTTTGTCCGTTTATTTTATACGTTGTTTGTAGTATTCATGTAGTATTGTTATTTCACCCTTCTGGCCTCGTGTGACCTTATTTATGACTCTGGACCATAGACGGTGGGATATTTTTGAATGTCCATGAGTCCCGGACATTGTGACCTTACTTTAGGCTGGCTATCTGTGTTGTAGAGCTGCTTATGCCTATGCAGGGCCAATGGAATGTTTGTGAGCAATTTTGGGCTAATCTATTATTTGCGAGCATATTGAAAAAAATAGATTTTCCTGCATGATTTACTATTATTTTGGCTTCAAAACTACTATCACCGGTTTTATAAACTTTGCATGGCCTTGAGGGCCTGTTTTCGGTATAAGTGATGATAAAATGAGATTTAGAACTGTCCGGTGGATTTTTCTTGAAATAAATGTGGTACTAAGTGATTTTCTCACTGGCTTTCTTACTAATACTAGACTCGCCTATGTCGGAGTGCTAGACTTGATTAACTACTATTTTAGACACAGATACACTTCGGGCACCCCTTGGGTGGGTTTTTGACATTACTATTGCTGATTTAGACCAGGGTACAAGTCAGGCACATACTAGGAGGTTCTATTTATTGAGTTAAATATTGAGAATCATGGTTTTTAGTATATGGTCTATGAGTAGACCTCCATAGACCATGTCAATCCAGGACCAGGGACTTTGGGCTCTGTGTGCCGGATGAGGGGTGTACGGCATAGGAGAGGTAAACGGGTAGAGTCCTTCTATGGGTCCTACCTCTATTGGTTCTTATAGGTACCGGAGAGGGTAACATACAGTTCTATTATCACACCAGATTCATCATCATTAACATGCATATTGTGACCTGATTCCACCCTTGTTTGTTGTGTGCTCAATGTACGCTTTGATTGTATGGGCGACCGAAGGGTTTGTATTCACTTGATTGCGTTCCTCAGTTGTATAGGCGGCCGTTGGGACTGTAGGTAGATTATATTTCTCCTATCGCATTTTAGAGCTTGTTATGGCATTCGATTCTTGGTGGTTTAGTGGTTCCTAGCCTGTTGAAGCTCTGGTTATTGGACTTTGATTATTGAGGGGCTAGTTAGTTCCGTATTATTGAGGCACTATTGTGTGGTCTCCTTAGCAGTTGTGGGTATCAAATTCTATTCTTGTCCTGGTTTTTTATTAGTGGATCTCGGTACTTTGTGGGTTAGTTATTCCATCCTAGGGTTGCACTTGTGAGTTGTTTCTGTCTATGCTTATCTGGTAGTTGGGTTTTAGCATGACTTGTTTGTATTGCTTCCTGTTTTGATTTTATATTTGCTTGTTTCCCATCTTTCCCTTTTACTTTAGGTTACCGGTACACCGCCCTTTTTCTTAAACTCCCTCTTTATATATATTGTTGTTGCAAGGATCCCAGGTGCGTCTTCCTTCCTTTCACCCGTGTTTTTGTGTATGTATCTCTTCTGTGGCTAGCATTGTTTGCTTGTATTCTTGTTGATTTCTACATGCTAGTTTCCCTGTACTTCCTCCTTATTTCTATGATGGTTTCCTTGTTTTCTGCCTATTACTGCTTTTAAATTTTATATGCGCTCAGTCGGCCAATGATGCCTACTGGGTACCCGTTGCTTAGCAATTGGTGCGCATGCTACTCTTCTGCACTCTTCGAAAAAGCCTTATGTGATCTTGTTGGTAGCATCAACTTGATATCGCTAGCAGTCTATAAGCAGTTGGGCTTGGGAGTTCCCAAACCAACCACCATGAGGGTGCTAATGGCCGACCGTTCAGTAAAACGACCAGTGGGAATATTGTATGATGTGCTAGTGAAGATTGGCAAGTTTATATTCCCAACTGACTTTGTAATCTTAGATTGCAAAGTGGACTTTGAAGTTTCCATAATCTTGGGATGGCCATTGTTAGCCACTGCAAGAGTGTTGGTCGACATTGAAAGAAAGAAACTGACATTCAGACTGAACAATGAATTGGTCAAGTTCGATGTGTGTAAATTGATGAAGCCACCAAGAGACATGAGGGTGGTCTCGGTTGTCAATGTTATTGATGAAGCCCCTACAGATATGCATATTGAGGAGAAGGGTGTTGTTGAGACCCTAGATATTATGAGGATGATGTTGGTATCACAGGAAGAGAAACCTATAGATGAAGGCGGTGAGAACAAATCAAAGAAAAGAAAACACCGCAAGAGAACCAACAAGGAAAAGGAGTTAGAAAGAGTGACGAAGCTATCTAGAATAGCTGAGGAGTCGATAAAAGAGAAAGTTGGAGCTCAACTGGATGAAGTTGCTTGCACCTGTTCCAGAGACTACTTCTACCTTGGAGACCCCGACAGTCTCCAACATCGTACCAGATTCTGAGGCCTAAGGGCTTCACAGGTATTCCTTTCTCTCATAAGTTGAGTTTTCATATACATACATTGGGGACAATGCATGAGTCTAAGTTGAGGGTGTTGGGATACCTGTAAGTCTAGTTGTTATTTTAATTTTGTTTGTGTTGTGTTGTGGTGTCTATAGCAAGCATGGATTTTTTCAAGTTGAACTAAAAAGGAGCCCCCTCTAAAAAATGTTGAATTTATACTTATGTTTGAACTGGTTAACTGTTCTGGATCCCTGAATGTCATTGTGGTTGTGGTTGTGATTGTAATAATTGTACTTAAGCCAAGCTGTTATTTTGATAGTTGGTAGTGGTATGATTTCTTGGTGCAAAGTGTGTGTGAGCTAATTGTTATTAATTCCTACTCTGTGCATGCATCTAGAACTTGCCCGGTCTATTTTGGTAAGTTTGAAGTTGGTTGCTTAGGAAAGGATCACAGGCCCTTTTTGTGTGCAGTCCACTTAGCCTATAAGACCATCCAAATGTAAATAATCCCTTTGATCCCTGTTTGAGCCATAATTGACCCTATTCTTTCAATAACCTGTCACCATTCTTTTTTTAACTTTGAATCCCTATTTTGGCCCTGGTCCTTCCTTGGACATCGTGCACCTCAACTCAGGCAATCAGCCTAAGTTGAGGGTGGCTACTTTAGAGGTAAATGATAAGAAAAATAGGATGAATAAGATTGGTTATGGATAGAATTAAAGATGCGGGTGTGTGCCTAAGAAAAAGAAAGAAAAAGAAAAAAAAAGAGAAAGGAAAAGTACTTAAAAAGAATTGTCAAGTTAAGAAGGCCCCACTTGTATCCAGAAATAAACAAATCAAGGGTAAATAAGAGTGGATGGAATAATCTTGAGTGGAAATAGTGGGTTGGTGATTCCAAGGAGGGTTTAGTTACTATTCTCAAAATGTATCCTACCTGCACCTGAAGCCTCATTACAAGCCGAAACAAGTCTTGTAATGATCTTGAGCAATTGTTTGAACAACTAAAATAGAATAGCAAGGGCAAGCCTATGGTATCGTATGTGCACTGCTTGAAATCATTTATGAGTGTGAGTGTCTTACTTAGTCCGAAACATTATGTGTGGGAATTCTTTGTGGTGAGGGCACCGAGATTTCTGTATTATCTACTGATTGTTGGGAAAGCTGGTGTGTGTGTGTATGTAGAGTATTCTATCATATCGGAATGACATGCTTGGATCCTTACAAGTTAACTTTTCATACATTTGTGTAGTACTGAGGCATCTTGGTTAAATTGATTAAACTGTTGAATGGCCATGGTTTGCTAGAGACATGTTGGTTGTATTCTTAGTTTAGTCGTCTCTTTGTTTTTGTTGTCTTGTTGCTTCAGGACGCAAACGTTCTAAGTTGAGGGTGTTGATGTGCCAGCATCCTACGACATATTTGACTCCTTTAACTAAGAATAATCGTGAGTTTTCAAGTAACCATTATTGTTTTGATGGTATTTGTGTTGTACTTGCAGGAAAAGTGAACGAGAATGGAAAAAGGAGAAAAAGATGCTAAAAATGACTCAATTGGTTCATTGTGATGACTCACATGTTGATTTGTACATAAAACTCATTTGCCAATGCGATTTACACCAAATTCGTCAACTTGAAACCGAAGGACGAAAAGTATTGGGAGATAAAAACTTAAGCCTAGGTTTGATTTGCTTTAATCAAGAGATTAAAACTGGGTAAATTATATTAACAATAACGATTCGGGACTACTAACTACCGTCTAATGATTGATGCTTTAGCGAGATTAATCTACTTAAAGTATTAAATTGAATTGTATAATTGTATCTTTTCAAGTTCGAAAGAATTGAAAGGAAAATACCTCTTTGTGGTTGAAAATGATTAGATGTACGAAAGAATTCAATTACTTCGTGTTTTGCATATGAAATGAATCCATTGAAACTCTAACCCAAGGTTGTTCACGAAGCCATGGTGAACACATCCCTAGTTTATCCCTAATATTAATTTTTACTCATAAAAGTTATTGTTTGTTACGTGAAGTATTCAAAGAAGCAATCAAAGAATAATCACTACAAATCCCCCCATTACCAGAAACTATTGATTGCTAGTCGCCTAAATTACTAATGACTTAATTTGCACTTTATTCCCTGTGGGATCGACCCCAACCTTATTGGATTCTATATTTGACAACGACCGCTTATGCTTCTTAATTGAGGTGTAGTTTGGGCGTTATCAAACAACGAAAGTTATGATAAACCAATAAAAGTAAACAGGGAAGGGAAGAGAATAAAATACACAAGAATCCCCCAAGACCTAGTGTAAGTCGGTACAAGTGCTACTACAACTTAGATGCTCTAGATAGATATAACTAAATACGGACAATCTTTGAAAGTACAGTAGGAGACTAGTCCCAAAGTAGAGGGAGATGGATCAACTCTTATTGCCAAGAGCTCACCCAATGTCTCCAGTCAGCAACTCTGCACGAGGACTGCAATCAACAGCGATAAACCATACTAGAATCTGCATCAACAAAAAGATGCAGAAGTGTAGTATGAGTACCAAAACACGCGGTACCCAGTAGGCATCATCGGCCGACTGAGCTCAAACAAGATATAAATATAACAAAAACTGAATATAACCCAGGGGTAAGAAAGATGAGTCAGAAGGAAATATAATGGTCAAAACCTAAATAAAAAGGGGAAAAACTGCCCTAATATGAAAAGCATAAACAATAAACCAACAACAACCAATTCGAACTTCCCGAGTCTAGGAAATACACCCGATAAAGATATCCAACTACACACAGATTCTGATAGTAAAGATACGCAAGGAATACCATGAAAAATGCGATATGAAAATGATGAAATGAATTAAATAAAATGTGGCCAATGCAATAATGAATGAGAACCCTGAGTCACATCACGGGCCATCAGAACTTACCAACCAATACCATACCATAATACCTGGAATGTCCCTTTAGGCCACTGTAGCTTATCAATATAACAATCAATGCCACAATATCTACGTATAATCAAGATAACCCAGAGTATTCACAAGGGCCACTAGAGCTTACCAACATAACCCCATAACCAATGGAAAGCAAGGTTAAAATCATCTCTCAAACTAAGTGCACAAAATAGAAGTATTTTCACATTTCGAAGTCAGTAAAAACAGTGATGTACGATTTCTCCTTAACCACACAAGTTTATAGAAAAGAAACCGTTTTCCCCCTTTATCAACAAAAAACATTTATAAAAGTAGGATGCTCTCCCTGGAGATCCAATCATTTAAAATGGAAGTGTTTCAGGTTTTAAATATTAGCGGTCAACTTAAATCGGTAAAATCTTTTTTTAATTTCAAAACCATTTGTCAAAAGAAGATTCCCTTATCAAACCATTGGGCTAATCGATTCCCGTAAATTCCTACCATTCAGTTCCCTTCAATCCATACCATAACCCAATCATATATGAAAAAGAGATGAACACGAATCAATTCAAATGTATATATGTATGCATATGATGCACGCAGATAAACCAAGATAAGGCATTTCACCCTTCATAACAATATCGTACTAACCTGGACTCCAGCCAGCCCAACACTATGGCCTTAGGCCCATAGATCCGCATACCAAATCTAACAATAAGAATATAACACGATAAGAACAACCAGAAAAACAAGTAAGAAACTACCCTACCAAGAACTATACCCATTAAATACTAAGGCCGACTATTCTAGTACAAATATTAAAAGGGAACACTACACTATCTACCAAACCCCAAGGGACCCGCATAAGAAAACAACTAACCAGAACTAAACATAAAGTGTACGACAAATAAAAACTTAAGCAAAGCACAACCATACTGACCTGGCTCCTGCAAGTCCCATCTCCATGGCCTCAGGCCCAAAATTACATGATAAATAGAACACCAAACCAATAAGAATAATAATAGTAATAATAATAAAGCAATGATAACATCTACTCCACCCCTAACCTTTATCCAATTCTAGGCTAAGGCTTCCTAATCTAATAATCTCAACCACAAGAAGTCTGAATGAAACTAAGACATCTGACCCTAATCCCAAGGATATTACACCGCCCACACCAAGTCTTCAGGAAGAACTACAACCTATACTAAGGATTGCTAAGCAAAATCTTACTCTAGAGTACTTAAATCACCTATAAGGATCAATAAGCCTACTCATAACCGTATCCAAACCACAAGATCCCACCAACCATTAGCAAGTTATTATATTCATACCTCATACGAGCAAAGTCTAGAAAATAGTAAACCATTACCTACAAGAAAGGCCAAGCACGCGCGTACAATCCAATCCACAAGACCAGAGCCTATCTCCCCCGAAGAGTATACACAAGCTTCCCCGCTATCATAACAATGTTCTACACGTCAATATGAAGCTAACGGTACCCATATTGCTAATAATTTTGCCGGGTCAAACTCTGGGCCACAAATGGGCCCATGGGCCCCATAACCTGAAACAAGGAAACAAAAATAGACACGTGTTCCTTACCTTCCCGGGAGCACATGCTCAAAATTTGAGCAGAAACGGACCACAATTGGGGCTCAAAATAGCCCGTTTAAGTCAAGAATTAAAGATGGAAATTTTCAAGAAATAACCAGAAATTGGACGGTAACGGAAATTGATGCCAACACGGGTAATCCTTCAAGCCCACTAGCATGCACAAGATGGAGGGGCAGAATCTATACAATATTCCAAACTTGGGTCATGAGCATCAATGAAGGTTTATGCAACAATGGAGGAAATTGGTTTTGGGAAGAAGAGGACCTAACATAGAGCGCTGCTCTAACCTAGTGAACTGATCCCTCATCCTCTCCCTCAAGCTACGAGGTACAAACTTCTCCAAGAAAGCCTCAGAGAACTAAGTCTAAATCATAAGGTGACTCGACTGGTCTACAAGTAGTATAAGATCGCCACCACTGTTTTGCCAAACCATCCATCTGAAATGAAGTGTAATCATCTCTGTGAGACTCAACTAATCTAAGGTTATGTAACCTCTCCTGGCAACTAATAAAGAACTTATAAGCATCCTCCCCCGTGGCACCAGAAAACCTCGGAGGACCTAATATGATGAACCTGCCCAGCATCTTCTACTCCTCAATCAACATAACCAGCCTATCTGCAATAGGCTGAGCAACCAATGGAATTGGCAAAATACCCAAATGGGGAGCCACAACAGCTGGCTGTGATCCTAGTCCCCGACTACTACGTGCCGCTGCCTGGGCTGAAGTC
Source organism: Jaltomata sinuosa (assembly GCA_003996215.1). NCBI lineage: Eukaryota > Viridiplantae > Streptophyta > Magnoliopsida > Solanales > Solanaceae > Jaltomata > Jaltomata sinuosa. The sequence continues at coordinate 174,618 of QJPP01001948.1, read as the reverse complement.
TGTGTCTCAACACTAATCTGTGAACTATCAGGTGCACTAAGTAGAGTCCCATCCCATGACATACTCTCCAATAAGCTAAGAATCCTAGTTATAATACCCTGAAGGGCCGGTGAAGCTACAAATCCTGCTGGAGGCTGGGCTGACCCCATGTCCTCCGATTGAAACTGAACACCCTCAAACCCAAACTCTGGTAACCACGCTCCAGCAGCAAGCATATGAGCCTCACCCAATCCAGCTGTCGACCTCGTCATAACTATCTGAGAAGGAAAGGAACAATTGAAGTTTAGACTTTGATGGAGAGAAGAACGCACGATAAGGAATCAACAAGATCGAACTTTTCCTATGGATGCCCAATATCATCCCGAAGATAGGATATGGATGTCATCGTACCTATCTGCGAGACTGTACTAGACACCTGCCCCTGTACGAGTGACACTAGTGAACCTAGAGCTCTGATATCACTCTATCACGACCCAAAAACTCTAAGTCGTGATGGAACCTACTATAACCCACTAGTAGGTAAGCCAACCCTTAGCTTGGAACTACAACTAACAGGCTAACTCAAGAAAAAACCCAAAAGCGAAAGATACCAATAATAACAATGGAAGTTACGATAAACTAATAAAAGTAAACAGGGAAGGGAAGAGAATAAAATACACAAGAATCCCCCAAGACCTGGTGTCAGTCGGTACAAGTACTACTACAACTTAGATGTTCTAGATAGATATAACAAATTACAAACAATCTCTGAAAGTACAGTAGGAGACTAGTACCAAAGTAGAGGGAGATGGATCAACTTTGATCGCCAAGAGCTCACCCAATGTCTCCAGTCAGCAACTCTGCACGAGGACTGCAATCAATGGTGATACACCATACTAGGATATGCATTAACAAAAAGATGCAGAAGTGTAGTATGAGTACCAAAATACGTGGTACCCAGTAGGCATCATCGGCCGACTGAGCTCAACCAAGATATAAATATAACAAAATGTGAATATAACCCAAGGGTAAGAAAGATGAGTCAGAAGGAAATATAATGGTCAAAACCTAAATAAAAAGGGGGAAAACTGCCATAATATGAAAAGCATAAACAATAAACCAACAATAACCAATCTGGATTTCCCGAGTCCAGGAAATACATCCGATAAAGATAGCCAACTACATACAAATTCCGATAGTAAAGATACGCAAGGAATACCATGAAAAATGTGATGGAATGGATGAAATGAAATGTGGCCAATGCAATAATAAATGAGAACCGTGAGTCACCTCATGGGCCACCGGAATTTACCAACCAATACCATACCATAATACCTGGAATATCCCTTCAGGCCGCCATAGATTATCAATATAACAATCAATGCCACAATATCCACGTATAATCAAGAAAACCCAAAGTATTCTCATGGGCCGCCAGAGCTTACCAATATAACAATTTCTACAAGTAAAACCCTGTATATATACAAAGAAAGCCGCAATAGCTTATTCATATAACCCCATAACCAATGGAAAGCAAGGTTAAAATTATCTCTCAAACTAAGTGCCCAAAATAGAAGTATTTTCCCATTCTGAAGTCAGTAAAAACAGTGATGTACGATTTCTCCTAAACCGCACAAGTTTCTAGAAAAGAAACCGTTTCCCCCCTTTATCGACCAAAAACATTTATAAAAGTAGGACGCTCTCCCTAGAACTCCAATCATTTAAAAAGGAAGTGTTTTGGGTTTTAAACATTAGCGGTCAGCTTAAATTGGTAAAATTTTTCCTTAATTTGAAAACCATTTGTTAAAATAAGATTCCCTTATCAAACCACTGGGCCAATCGATTCCCGTAAATTTGTACCATTCAGTTCCCTTCAATCCATACCATAACCCAATCATATATGAAAAAGAGATGAACATGAATCAATTCAAATGTATATATGTATGCATATGATGCGCAAAGATAAACCAAGATAGGGCATTTCATCCTTCATAACAATATTTTACTAACCTGGACTCCAGCCAGCCCAACACCATGGCCTTAGGCTTACAAATCCGCATACCAAATCCAACCATAAGAATATAACACGATAAGAACAACCAGAAAACCAAGTAAGAAACTACCCTACCAGGAACTATACCCATCGGATGCTAAGGCCGACTATTCTAGTGCAAACAGTAAAAGGGAACACTACACTATCTACCAAACTCCAAGGGACACGCATAAGGAAAATAACTAACCGGAACTAAACGTAAAGCGTACGACAAATAGAAACTTAAGCAAAGCACAACCATACTGACCTGGCTCCTGAAAGTCCGATTTCCATGGCCTCAGTCCCACAATTACATGATAAATAGAACACCAAACCAACAAGAATAATAATAGTAATAATAACAAAGCAACAATAATATCTACTCTACCCCGAACCTTTATCTAATTCTAGGCTAAGGCTCCCTAATATAATAATCTCAACCACAAGCAGTCTAAATGAAACAAAGGCATCTGACCCTAATCCCAAGGACATTACACCGCCCACGCCAAGTCTGAAGGAAGAACTACAACCTATACTAAGGATTGCTAGCCAAAATCTTACTCTAGAGCACTTAAATCATCTATAAGGATCAATAAGCCTACTCATAACTGTATCCAAACCACAAGATCCCACCAACCATTAGCAAGTTATTATATTCATACCTCATACGAGCAACTAGAAACTAGTAAAACATAACCTACCTGAAAAGCTGAGCATGCGCGTACAATCCAATCCACAAGACTGGAGCCTATCTCCCTCGAAGAGTATCCACAAGCTGCCCCACTATCATAACAATGTTCTACACATCAATACGAAGCTAGCGGTACCCATATTGCTAATAATTTAGCTGGGTTAAAATCTGAGCCACAAATGGACCCGTGGGTCCTGCAACCCAAAAGCGGAAATGAAAAAAAATACACACGTGTCCCTTACCTTCTCGGGAGCACATGCTCAAAATTTGAGCAGAAACGGACCACAATTGGGGCTCAAAACAGCCCGCTCAAGTAAAGAATTAAGGATGGAAATTTTAAAGAAATAACTGGAAATTTGGCAAGAAAGCTTACCGAAAGAGCGAAAATTGAGGCCAACACGGGTAATCCTTCAAGACCACTAGCCTGCACAATCTGGCGGAATCTACACAATATTCCAAGCTTGGGTCATGAGCATCAATGGAGGTTTATGCAACAATGGAGGAAATTGGTTCTGGGAAGAAGAGGACCTACCAATAATCGAAGGATCGGGAATTATCGATGAACAATTGACCTCCCCAAGGCTAGGACTGAAATGGAGCACTGTGTAGAGAGAATTTCCAAATCGGAGTTGAGAAAATGCTAAAAGAATGCAAGAAAAATGAAGGAGACAACAACTTATAGCTTCTCGCCGCAAGGCAGCGCCATTGGCGCTAAAATGGCATCATCGCGTAGGAGGGAGGCCTGGGGCCTCAGTGCTATCGCGCCAGAAGGGCGCCATCGCGCTGGCACGCGGGCGGGCGCTGGAGTAATTTTATGCTGGCACGGCACCATCGACGCTGATGGCATGCACAGGCTAGCGCGATCGTGCTTCCTGGGCGCCATTGGCGCTAAAGGCCCGGCCTGCAACAAAAACCAGCAAAACTCCAAACTCCTCCGGGGCATTCCGAGCATAATCGGAACCCGATAGCCAAAAACCAATAGAGGTATTAGAGTGGAAACAATGTTCTGGACTCAACAGAATAACCAAAATATTCATACGAGGTCATCTTGGAAAAATATTAACCTAAGTCAACACTTTTCACAACCAACCAAGCACCCAAAATGAGCCTGGCTCACCCGGGGCCCAAACCAACCACTTACCTAACCCAAACTCGGTATTCCGGAGCTAACAATGCTGACAAAATTTCCATCTGAGGCCGTCTTCTTTGAATGTTGACCAAAGTCAACCCTACCAGCCAAACTAGCTTAAAACATAGAAAGCAACATAAAACCAAACCAAAAGTAGTCAGACCCCGACTAATGGTCCTACTAGACCAAAATATCTATTTCAGAGCCAACTGAACTATCAGAATTTGATTCGGAGCATGTTTATCAAGAAAGTTGATCAAAGTCAAAGATTTTCTAAGTTCAAGTTCTAAAATAGAGAAATGGTCATAATGACCTAACAAATGGCCCGGGCACCGAACCGTTAATCCCAGCAAGTCATAAATGACCTGTTGTCGCTTAGGGAAAGCTCAGAACACAGAAAAAGAATGAAAAATAGAAAATGACCCAGAGGGTCATTACAACTTCATTCACTCGTAGAGGCTTGTAGACATGTAATGTATATCAGTGTTAGGTATGGCCTTGCTGACCTTATTATTACCTGTCTATTACAGTGTTATCTTTATCAGCCTTGACTTGTTTACATATTATTGAGCTATTAGTGTTTCTTATTGCTATATTTAGAGACCTTGTCGATCTCAGACCTTTAGCAGGTTCTATATATATACACTCAATTATGGTTCCCTCGGCCATTCGAGGCTCTAGGTACAGGTTGTGCCTCCCTTGGTTTGGGGAGTGACAGAAAAATTTTAAAAAAATTGTAATAACTGATTATCTTCGTCAATAAACTTTTTTGAGATTTAAAATCAAGTTAACATTTGTTTAATATTCAAAAAAAAAATGCAGTAGTTAGTTAGCGAACACTAATTTAATTCTGAAAAAATGTGGGAGATTAATTTAACGTATGATAAAGTTCAATTTGGATTAATGGATGCCATATTCTAGAAAAGATTCTATGAAATAATAAAAAGAACTTTTATATCATCCATTTGTATTTAAAAAAAAAAATCCTTTTGAACTTTCAAATACTTTTATACGATGATTTAATTTTTAGGAGTTTGCAGGAAATGTTAAACTACTCTTTCAATAAGTTAATGTCACAAAGAGCAAAAAAATAAAATAAAAATAATTGCAAATTTAATTTTAGGTCAAGTAAACTAAATGGACCAAAAATCTAAATTATTTACATCCACATGCCCCCTCTCTTAATAAATCTAATTTTGTCCAATCGGCCCAAACTAATTACCCTGCATGCCCCCTTTCCTTTGAAGTCACTTTTGCATGGTTTTTCTCTTCTTTGAACTTTTATGGCGATTTAAAATTGAAAAGAATACAGATTTGGTAGTTTTTCTTCTTCATCGAATGAGTATCATTATCGAGTATGCATTTTACTAATTTTATAAAAAATTTAAAACTATTTTTCCATATACGGTTGCAAGCTTGCTTTTGTTTTGTTGCTTTCTGGTATGGTGTTTTTGTGGATTTGTTTAAATTTTTTGGTATGGGTCATAACCGCCGAGCAGTGAGTCAATAGTGGGGTTATCATCCTTTAGATTTAAATATTTTTGATGTTGATGTTATAGGGGAACATGAGTCAATTGCATCGATGATGTCACCTCCAAGTGTCTCGTTGCATTTGGATGAATTGCAGCTAGTTTCTCATGGCAATCCCAATCCTAATAAGGGTGAATCATACTCTCGTCCTAAAAATTCGTAAGCAAGTATTGGAAATTTTCCTAATAATGGTGTAGAAGCAACTGTTGATGAGGATGCAAAAAGGAAAGGGAAGGAAAAAATGGCAGAGTATTGTTCAGGTGATGAGAAGTTGAGTAAGAAAAGAAAGACTATTGGCAACACACCTGATCCCTCTTGTGAATCTGTTCCTCAAATAATAAATGAGACAATCCCTGAAACCCCCGATGAGACTATTGGTGATAGACAGTGTAAGAACCCATTTTGTTATTACTAAAATTGTCGTGTCCAAGGGGCACGGGGTACGAGAAATTTATTAATATCTTTGGATTGAGCTTGTAAAAGACTTATTGAGATAAATTTGGAGTAGAGAATTTTGGGGGCGGACTGATGTCATCTAATTCTCGCTATAGTGGAGCCGTGGTAGCGTCATGTCACTCGCTATAGTGGGGCTTCAAGAGCAGTCTATCCAAGTTTTTAATTACCTTTTTCTTCTCACCTAAAAGCCAGAACGAGGCTCCATTCTAAGAAACCCTTAGGGTTGTGTCAAGGCTCTGAAGCAATAGAGAGGAAGAAATATGCTTATATGGGGTAAATTATTGTTGTTTGTTGATTAAAACTAGATAGATTGGAGTAAACTTTTATTTTGAATTTTAATTTTAAAAATACTATTTTCTTTAGTTCAATCTAAGTGAAATTTTTTCTTTAATCAATATTAAAAACATTTTTCTGTATTTCATGATGAAAATCACTAAAACAGAGCAAGCATTCCAAGTTTATGCCTCCATAGCAGCTTCTTGGCACCCAGGTAGGCTAGGTTTAATTGAGTAGTAAGACATGTGTTAGAAAACGTATGCATAACATAGATGAATGAGAGAATTCTTGTGTAGGCCTACGGGCTAGGTGCTTGGATGAATAAAACTAGTAGATTAGGTCTATGTGAATGAGATGAATATTCTTGAAACTATATTATGATGTTATTGATGCTGCCTTGTTATTTCTTATGCTTAGTTAATCAGTTAGGGAGTAAAAATGATTGGTTATGGTAGTGTATTGTTATAACGTGTTTAATTATCGGCAAATAATGTGAAAGCCTTGTTCCTTACTTAATGGATTGATTATGTGGTTCGGAGAGGACTTAAAGTTAAGATGGAAATTTGGGGAGTACCAAAGCTCAGACTAGAGGGGTTGAGTATGTATCCCAACTTGGATAGTCCAAAGGTTGTCCTAGGTAATGCGTGCTTTTAGTTTCTATGTGTTATTTGGTTTCAGATATTATTATTGGTAGAAATGGGTAGGTGATGGTTGAATTATTGTTGAGACTCAATTTAGTTGTTGTGTGCATGTTAACTATCTCTTGTTTACTTAATGAAATGCATGTGGTAAATGTTAACTGGTTGGATAATATTTCAAGTGTTTAGCCACCTGAAATGGATTGTGTAAAAAGGCTTATTTTAAAGTGCAATGTGGTTCTGTTATCTCATATTGTATTTTTAAGTATTATGACATGAGTTGATATTGTGAGATAAACTTGTAATGGTTATTTTCATGAAATTGGTGTAACTCAGGAGGTATAAGGGTGGGAACATTAGAACAAGGGTGGTATAACATTAGTTTGGGATAAAGGTGGAAGACACTAGTTGTCTCGATTATTTGGTACATGTACTGAGCTTGTCCCCTGCAAGTCATGGCTAGTGGGCATTTATAAAACCCATAGCATGTGTGTACATGGTATTGGTGAGTTTGACGATTCCATGAGTGAATAAGGTTATATTGTTGATATTATTTAGGATCTATGAGTGGTCGGGGCTATTAATGTATTTGAAATTGTGTAAGTATTTTTTAAAGTCAAATAAAAGGTAATTGTGGTAAGGTTAAGTTAACTATTTTTATTCATGGTATTTGACTTGGTGAATTGTTTGTACTTGTCTTATGCTTATCTGATTTCCTTGGTTATTGTCGAGAAGAGACTAAGTGGAGGTATAACGCTAATTATTACATGGTTGTACTTGTTTACCATATGTTGGTTAAATGTTGATAATAAGTGATGTGCTTACATGACTTTACGAGTTAGATAGTAGGGGTGATACTAGGTGCATAATAAGTGTGTCAGAAGTAACTCTCATGTGTTCTTGACTTAGGTAGTGTTGGAAGGTAGCAGTGTTATGAGTAAAGTTAAGAGTAGATTTGGTTCGTAATTATCTTGATGCCCCTGAATAAATAACCGACAATAGATCATAGAGTGAATAGAGAATAGAGTGGTGACTGAAAGAGTGGTTAAGAGATATAAGTTGCATTGTGAATTTTATAAGTGTCTATTGATTCCTGATATTTATGTTGTGTTTACATAGTTCTAACCTGAGTTGGCTGATGATGCTTACCAGTACGTATGATTGTATTTATACTACTCTTGCTATATCCTTTTTCGGTATAGTCTGTTTGCAGGATCAGTTCAGGTTTCATTGCTTGATGCAGATAGGGATCCTCAGTAACTTCAATCTTCTTATTCCTATGGTGGAAGTTGAGTCTTAATTATTTTTCTTGTCTTATAATAGCTCTTGTACTTGTCTAGACTAGATCTTTGGGGTAGAGGATTTCTGTTATTGTATTTCAAGGATTGTAATAAGTTTTATCAAAGATTTTGAAGAATTTAATGACTTTCTTTTATGTCGTCCGCATATTCCTCATTGCGTGGCAAGGATTCTCCTATCTATAAGTGGATTAGAGTAGGTGCCTTCACAATCAAAATAGTTGGGTCATGACAGATAGTCTACAAAGGTAAGATCCATTTGTTGTTTGATGTTTCTATGATATCCTGGTAGTATATTTTATATACCACAGTGGTATCATTGAGAAATAGGTAGCAGATCATTGAATGATATTTTAATTTGCTTTTGTGAGGTTTTTGTTTTACTAAATTGCTTGTATATTCATTGTGTTTGCAGCAAGGGAATTTTTATATCAAAATAGATATAGATTATATACCAAATATTGAATTCAACACATATTGATCTATTATTAGTGATTTGCATTTGAAGTTATCCAAGAAACAAATTGATATGTTAAAGAAAACGTGATTTGGTTACTTTTTAGATTTGCCTCAGTTGTTGGTGCATGACGTGTGTTGCACAACATATTGATGTGGTAGGTGCGTGATGATGAGGATGAAGTATTGCATTTTGTAGTTAATGGTTCACACCTTCGTTGGGAGTTACGTGCATTTGTTGTTATTACTGGTTTAAGATATACGGTAATACAACTATTAAGTTGTTATCAGATGTCAATAGGTCAGTGAGAGTGTACTTTAAAGGTTCACCTAGTGTGACATGGGTGGACCTTGATTATTATTTTTGGAATCAAACATTCAAGTCTGATGTTGATGCAGTGAAGATTGCATTTGTGCTTTGTAAACACATTCCTACTTTCTATGTTGAAGAGCAAAGTTCTTGATATTTCATACTTTGATTTGGTTGAATGTGGTGACTATAATTCTTATGCATGGGGCATTGATGTTTTTCTATCGATGTTTTAATCATGTAACAACAAGTTTATGTAATGACCCTTCCAGTCATTTATGTGTTTTTACCTTCTTTGTACTGTTAGAGCTTGCTTGTAGTGGCCCCAAGTCATTTATGGCTTGCTCTGACTGGTAGTTTGGTTCCTGGGTTGTTTGTTTGGTCTTTATGACCGTTTCCCTATTTCAGAACTTTAACTTAGGAAATTGTTGACTTCAGTCAACATTCTTGGTTATCATGCTCGAAATCAAATTCTAATTGTTCCATTAGCTCCAAAGCGTGGACTTTGGTTGAAGTGGACCTTAGGTCAGGATCCGGGAGCTTTTCCGCTTGGAATTGTCTCTCGTTCTGTGTTTTCAGGCCAGTTGGGCTTGTATGGTTGACTTTGGTCATCATTTGGAGAAGACGACCTCAGATGCAAATTTTTCCAATCCTATTAGATTTGGAATGTCAATTTTAGGCTAGAGGGATCATTGGTTTGGGTCCCGAGGCTTCCAGACTTGATTTCGGCCCTTGGGTTCCGTTCTGGGAATAGTTGGCCTAAAGGTTGATTTTGGGCGTGGGACCCAATTTTCATTAAATCGATCTCCGATGAGATTTTTATTAATTCCATTGGATCCATAACATTGTTCCAATTGAATAGATCAGCTTGTTTGTGTTCACGGGACCCTGGATGCGTTCTGGGGGGCATTGCTCAAAAATTTTCCCTTGGCATATGTTATTGCTTGTATGGGCGCCAGCGCATCGCCTGGGCTGCTCCTGTACGCACAGGACTGCGACTGGGTGCCGCACGTGCGTATCAGCTATGCCATGGCCACCAGTGCCCCTGCGCCTCAACGCACGCCATGGCACCAGCGCCCCTGCACCTGCTTGGCGCCGGGGAACCAACGCACCTGCGCCATAGCGGCTGGCTTCTTATAAGCTGCCCAGCCCTCTCTCTGGAGGCTCCCAAAAACTTCCATATCACCCTTGTTCATCACAACAACTGGAGGCTACTATTTTGTTGATCCTTGCTCGTTTGTGGACTCCTAAATCCGGTAAATTCTCTCTTTAAATTCTGAAATCTCCATGGATGATGCACCCAAAACCTACATAACTCACCTCGATCAGCCCTCTCTCTCCCTTCATTCCTTGATCATTCTTTGCGGGATGTTTTGAGCCCCATTGGTAGTCCGTTTACACTTAAATTTTTAGCATGTTCTCCTAAAAATGTGGGGAATACCATGGTATTTTTCATTTCTGATTTTGGGTGTGGGGCCTATGGGCCTGCTAGTGACCCGGATTATGACCCGGTTATGTTTCTAGAATTATGGGTATCATTGACTTTGTATTGATGTGTAGAACATTATTTTGATACTATGTTCATAATTTAGTCTTTCTCAAAGCAGTTTGAGCTTGGACGACATCATTCTCGCAGCTAGTCATCGAACGATAGGTAGGTTATGGCTTTCCCTACATAGACTCTACGGATATAGGCTATAATTGCATTAATTAGTATCCTCCGGTAGGTTTTCTAGGTTGGTACCCCAGACTTTGTCAACCTCCTCTATCTGTTTATTTCATATATTATTTGTAGTATTCATTGTAGTGCTGTAATATTACCCTTGTGGCCCCGTGTAGCCTTTTTATATGCCTCTGGACCATAGACAGTGGGATATTGGGAATGTTCGTGAGTCCTGGACATCGTGATATTACTTTAGGTTGGATATTTGTACTATAGAGCGGATTGTGCCTGTGCATGGCCGATAGGGTTGTTGTGAGCCATTGGGCTAATCTAATTGTTTATGGGTATATCATTCATGCAGAGGATTTTCTGCATGTTTTACTACTGATTTGGTTTTGGGCCTACTATAAAGTGTATTCTAAATTTTGCATGGCCCGAGCGCCCATTTTTGGTAATATGATTATGAAAGGGTTTTGGAACTGATTTTTATGAAACCTCTTGGAGTAGAGAGGATATTATGATAATTTTATCACTAATTTTTACACTGATACTAAAATCGGCTATGCCAGTGTGCTTGACATGTTTTACTACATATTTAGACCCGGATATGCTTTGGGAACTGTTATTGAGACTTGATTACTGATTTAGACCCGGATACACTTTGGACACCCTTTAATGGGGTTTTGAGATCACTACTAGTGTTTTAGACTCGGTCCAATTTTGGGCATGTACTACGAGATTTTGATTATTGATCTAGACCTAGACACACTCTGGGAAGTTATACTATTGAGATTCATGCTTAGTATATGGTCACAGACCTCCATGGGACCTGTCGATCTAGGACCAGAGGTTATGATCCCAGTGTGCCATAGAAGGGGTATATGGCGCAGTTGAGGTATATGATCTGTGTCCTTCCTGGATCCTACCTGTTGGGCCTATCGGTGCCAGAGGAGGTACATACAAGGTTACTATCACTGGTTCCATCTCATCATATCATCATGCATATTTCATTTGGATTCCACCCTTGTTTGATGTTTGCTCAGTGTACGCTCTTGTAGTATGGGATGTCAGAGGATTTGTTTTCACTTGGTTGCATTCCTCGATTGTGTGGATAGCTGTTGGGACTGTAGGTAGATTATATTACTCCTATCATATTGTAGATCTTGTTATGGCCTTCGATTCTTGGTGGTTTAGTGGGTTCTATCATGTTGAGTCTCCGATTACTAGATCTTTTGATTATTGATAACCTAGTGTGTCCTAGATTGTTGAGGCACTGTTTATGTGGCCTTCTGAGTATTTATGGGTTGGCGGATCCTACTCTTTTCATGGATGTGATTAGTGGTTTTGGTTATTGTGGCTTAGTTTATTCCATCCTAGGGTTATAATTGGGAGATTGCTATATGATTTCTGTGATCTTAAAATGGTGTTTATGCATGATTCCATTAGTTATTTTGCTCTAGCTTGATTATTTTTACTTGCTTCCCTTCATTCTCTTTCTACTTGAGGTTACCAGTATACCACCATCTTTCTAAACACTCTCTCTATATATATTGTTGTTGCAAGGACTCCAGGTCCGTTCTCCTTTCCTTCACTTGTGTTCCCTATATGTATATCTTCTGTGGCTAGCATAGCTTGTTGTGATTCCTGTTGACTTCTATCCGTGCTAGTTTCCATGTGCTTTCTCTATTGCTTCTGTGACTGCTTCTTTGCTATTTACTACTTACTATTTCTATATCTTATATGCACTCAGTCAGCCGATGATGCCTACTGGGTACTTGTTACTTAGCAATTGGTGCTTATACTACACTTTTGCATCTTTTTAGTGCAGATATTAGTGTGAGCTTTCGTCGTTGATCGCATGGAGACTTATGCAACATTTGGATATTCGAGACTAGGGTGAGCTCCTACCGACCGGGGCTTGACCATATCTCATCCTTTGGCACTGTTACTCTTTGTATATTTGGAGATAGATGTATTTATTATTTTGTTACTTCTAGAACTTTTATTCTATTAGCAGCTCTTGTACTTTTGATACCAAGTCTTGGGGTTGGTGTAGTTTCCTTGTATATATATATTCAGGTTATTTTCTTCTGCATTGTCTTTATCTTATATCTTTTTTCACTTATTTCTTCTTATATTGTGCGTGTTGGATTAGGTAGCAGCCCATTACTGACCGATCCAAGCTATGGGGATTGGTTTGCCTACTAGGGGGTTGTAGGTGCCATTATAACTTGAGAAATTGGGTCATGACAGCTTGGTATCACAGCTCAAGGTTCACCGATGTCATGGTACATAAGTAAGTGTCTAAGTAGAGTCTCGTGGATCAGTATGATGATGTTTGTATCCTATTTGCGGGAGTCTACAGGGCATTGTTAGGAAAAGCTCTATCTTTTTGGCTCCTTATCGTGCATTCATGGCTCTATTCACTTCTAAACTTCAGTTGTTCCATTTCTTCTCAGATGCCTAAGACAAGTATAACAGTAGGTGGTGTCGAGTCTTCTGTGCTTGTTGCTTTAGTGCTTTCGTTAGTGCCATGAGTTCAGAGTGGGAGTCTACCATATTCGCTAGGGGGTTTGGGGCCAATCTAACCTCTACTAGGGTTTCATGCTTCCCCAGTTCTTCAGCAGGGTTTGTATGTTGGTATTGGAGTATGAGGAAAGATTTCACGAGATGGTTAGGCACACTACAAGGATTGTGCCTGCAGAGTTTGAGAGAGTTTAGAGTTTTCTTGGAGGTTTGATTTCACCGCTCTATTTTGAGACTGAGCACTTGGTCGCAGTTGGGACTACCTTTCTTCAGGTAGTTGATCATGTTTGGGCTATTGAGGGGTTATGTTTCAGGGCATATAGAGGTAGTGCTAAGTTCTCCATTGTCAGGATAGTTTCTGAGGTTCTCAGACTCAAGGTAGGGGATTATCTGCTAGGGATCAATTTCATTGCTTCCTAGCTAGCAGGCCAGTTTCAGTGGCTCCTCAGGTTTCAGAAGGTGGTTGTACATAGCATGTCGATCAGAGTAGACATGGCATGGGTCAGGTTCTTCAAGGTTTGAATTCAGGGTGTGTAGGTCATGGTGGTCAGTCAGGTTTAGTAAGATCTCCCTATCAGACTTTTTCTGGTAAATGTTGTTTTTAGTGCGGTGAGCATGGGCACTTTGCTAGGGATTACCCCACAATTTTGTATCCCGGTCAGCATGGTTGTTATGATTTTTGGGTAGTTGGTCACTTTTCTAGGGATTGTCCCTGGCGAGGGATGATCAAGTCTTCAGCTTTGACTACTCAGTCTAGAGATAGACACCATCCATCTGATGCCCCTCTTGGTACGCCAGAGGTAGCGGTTCCCAATGTTGTTGCTTCTGGTACGACCTTTGTTATAATTAGCTAGTGCTGGCATTGTTCGCATTGCGATTCGATCCCCTTTTCATGTATTTATATATATACCTACCTGTTTCATGTGTGGTTGTGTTTCTACTTAAGTTATAGTGTTTATGTGTATAATTTCTTAATAGATTATTCTTTAGTAGTGAATGGGGTGAGTTATCCTTAAGAGGTGATTACCTAGAGTTGTGACTCGTAGGTAGGTCTTGTTAGCCTTGTTTCCAGTTTTGTTGTAGTTCTATACTTGGGTTGAGTTTTCCCTTTTCTAGCGGCCCTAGATGGTTGTTGCCTAGGACGTTATCTAGCATTTACTAGAGGTCCTTTTGTTGGTTTGGTGTGATACCGGTGGTTATGTGACGAATATTGAGGTTTTGTCTTAAGTCTAGTGGTGTTAGTTATGCCAGTGGGCATAGGTTAGTTTTTCTTTTCTCAAGAATTTAGAATCGACCTTCTCTAAGTGTTTGGTTTAGAGAGTTGGCGTGTGGATGGGCTGCTTTTGTTGTTTTCTTCCATTCATGCCTGGTTGAATTGTTCTCATTTTTCTCCCCAGTTCCGATTGATAGGGTTGAGTTTTGATTGTCACCTTGTGTCTACTTTCGGCCATAGCATTGCAGTTGAGTGTTGATTGTAGTATTTTGGTTGAATTGGGAACTCGGCCTATTCTTTTGTTGCTTTATCGAGTGTTGCTAGTGAAGTTGTTGGGGCTATGGAATAGCTCAAAAATCTTTTGAGAAAGAGTTTGTGGATTTCAGTGTAACCTTAAAAAGGGTTTTGTTTAGTTGAAAAGGGAGGGAGATGACTCCTTGTGCATATTTATGTGTTCTAGTAGCTAACTGAGGCGACGACTGAGGGTTTTCTTTCTCTTGTGTGTTGGTGAATTGATTCGATCGAATACAGATTGCAGTGGCATTTTCTATGATAGGTTTGAGGTCAAATTTCCTCTAATAAAGGTTTGAAGTAGTGGCCATTTCTAGTACTACCTTTTGGAGCTTGTTGCATCGACTGTGGTTTCTTGGTCATATTCTTTGGGGGACCCAAGTTTCAGTAGCATCTACGTATTCGGAAACTTGTATATTCAGAGCCTAGTTTGCTCCGGTTCCTAAGTATTCATCGGTAGCGTATGGGTTTACTTATGGGTTTAACAGAGGCATTGATTGGCAATTGGAATTGGGTTTCAGAATCATGGGCTAGCAGACTACTTCGGGTGGTTCATGGATGGTTCTCTTCGGTTGCAGCTTCTTAGGGTCAGAAAGAAGTGATTACGGACAACTTAGTTTTTCCATCTTAGTTTGAAGTGGTTGTTGTCCTTGGACATCAAGTCCTTGTCTAACCATTTGATTAGGCTTGACTTGCCAGATCACAGTGGTAATTTTGTCAGTGCAAGGTCCATTCGACCTTGGATTGGACAGATTCAGCGGCGATAGTTCAAGAATCGGTGGGTGTATGCTATAGTGATCAGGTCGTGTAGGTTGAGGCCAGCGGGATTACTTTGGATTCTAATGGTTATTTGAGATCGATGGTCGCCTTTGGTATTTTGAGAGTTAGATTCTTGATTTGGTTGATTTTTTGAGGATTGTCTATTGTATGGGGTTCAAATGTTGGTTAGACTCAGCCAATGTGGGCCAAAGAGTTATGGTATGTTAAAAGCTTTTAGAGTTGGTGGTTTGTGTACTAGTGTAGCAGAGCGGGTGTTTTGAGCTTAGGGATGAGTTGAAAGATTTTGGGAGTTTCCAGTAGCTAAGTGGCGACCTTGGACCTCATACACATTTTCCTTTGCCAAACAGGGTGTTTTGACTTGATATTGACGGCATAGTGGATTTCCTTTCTGAGTGAAGGCTAGTATTGTGATCCCAAATCCGAATGGTGTTCGAGTATTTGGGGCAGCAAAGGTATTTCCAGAGTTTGGAGCTTAGTTTATGGCCACGGACTTCATGGTAGGCTTACCACACTTCTAGAGGAGATTGGGTTTTATGTTTGGGTCTTCTTGGGCAGGTTGCCCTGGTTCATTCACTTTCAGTCAATTCAAACTTAGTGCGGTTCAACGAGGTTGGTTTCATTCTATAGTTGGGACGTTCTCTATTGGCATAGGGTTTTCATACATACCTTTTCCAACCTTGGTGTGCAAGCTTCAGTCGATCTTCTATGGTTGGTTCAGATGGGTTCAGTAACGAGGTTGGTCTTAGCTAAAGTGTTCGTCTGTTGGTTGATGGTCAGTCGGGGTAAAACTACTAAAGTTTTTGAGGATGTGCTTGGGGTTAGTAATTTGGATGTTAAGGACTAGTAGACTATAGCTTGGCTTGGATAGTGTTTGTGTATAAAGATGACTTCATTTGAGGTTATATAAGAGCGGGAACTACAGATCTCTGGTGGGTTAGTTGATGGTTCGAGGGTGGCTCAAGTGTTCTGCTTATTTGAAGCTTCATGATTGTGATGCAAAATGATTCAGGTCAGAATAAAGGTTTTGGTAGTTTTGTAGGAAAAGTGTAGCTGTGTATTCTAAAGATGGTGACTATCTGGATCTGGCTTATGATTTTGAAGTGTCTTTAGTTTCATCGAAGACTTTATTTCACATGTTAAACTATTCCGACAGACCACTATCTGGTGATGTATGTATACATAATGTCTAAGTTGTGAGAATTGCAAAAGTGAATGGTTTTGAATGTGATATATTTTTTGAATGTGTTGTAAGTTTTTTTTTTATCTAAAATCATTGTGTGGGTAGTATTAAATGGATGGTGAAATTAGTTCATCATGATACTATTTTAGTATATGGTATATACTATCATTGTATCATTGTATCATGCAAAAGTGAGTGGTTCCTCAGTGAATAACTTGCATATTCCTCAATGATACCATATCAGTATATCTATATATTGAATTGGTATCATGAAGTGTTTTGAGGACTGTTTCAATAAATTGTATAGTTCTTTATGATACTGTTATAGTATATGATACTATAATGTGCATTCTGAAAGGATTGCTTATTTTAAAATAATACCATCATTGTATATTGATATATTGTCCTGTTATTAGTAAGGCCTAATGGATGTGCTTTTTCATTTTTGTAGCACCTGGATGTTATTTTCTATTACCTTAGGAAGAAAGCAAAGTATGGATAGATTCCAATTAGGGCAAAAACAATGGACACTTTCTTCAATATTTCTATTAGCAAATTGTATATGAAGATTTAGTTTGGGGGAAATCAGGCAAATCTTATTACGAAAGCAACTGACATCATGGAGTATATGTATGAATATCAGTTATTTTGTAACACTCCATGGAATAAGGTTTATAATGTGTTGTTCCCTATTTACTTGGGTGGTAAGTGGCACTGGATGCTATGTTATTTGTCAATCCATGAGGGGTGCTTTTATGTTTATGATTCTTTGCGTGATCCACACTATGCAACAACTGTTCATAGTATAATAAAGGCATCTTGTATATTGCTATCGTTGTTTTTTGTAATGAACCTCTAGGTTATTTTCTCTATTTTCATACATTTTTGGTGGTTCGAGCTTTCATACAGTGGCTACAGAACATTTATAACTTGTCGAGATAATCGGTTTGGTTCCTGGGAAGATTGTTTGTGTTTAAAGCTCATTTTCGTATTTTGAAACTCTTAAAGTTGAAAGATTTGACTTAGGTCAATATTTGGAGTAAACGAGCTCAAATGAGAATTATGTCAGCATCGTTAGCTCTTGAGTGTAGACTTTGAGCTAGTAGGACCTTTGGTTTAGGTCCCAAGGCTTTCAGACTCGTGTTGCGCTATTGGTTAGTTTTTGGTTAAAATAGAGGTTTTAGGTGTGGGACCCACTTTCATTGAAATGATCTCTGTTAGGAATTTTGTCAATTGTTTGGAGTCCAAAATGCTATTTTTATAGGGTAGCATATTTTATTTGTGTTCATAAGATTTCAGATGAATCACGAGGACCCGTTCAGAGAATTTCAAATGTAGCAAAGTTTTCTAATATGCTGGTACTATTGCTTTTGCGGGCCACCTCCACTTTTACGGAGGCCACTTTTTGCAGAAAACCTCCACTTTTATGAAGGTACGCAAGCTCCACTTTTATGGAGGTTTGTCTCTTAAGCGACTGCCGCTTTTGCGGTGGTAGCAGCGACATACTCCTTCTCCAATTTTTTTCAAACATTTCCAACTCCTTTTTCCTCCATTGTTGAGAGCTCCCAGCAGGAGAATTGTTGTGGGATCACCCAGCAATATTAGAGTCAGTTGGCTCTTTTCTGTAAGTTCCCGGCTTAAATTCCGTTAAATTCCTAGTTTAATTCTTGTTTTGATCCTCCAAGTTTAGGGCTATTTGAGCTCAATTTTGGGGATGGTCTTGCTCAATATTTTCAGCATATGACCCTTGTTCCACGAGGGACATTATTGCAGGTCCAATTACTAGATTCCATAAATAGGCCCCATGGGTGATTTTTTACCCGATTCTTGACCCAAAATGTAAATTTAATATGGGTATAATTCTTCTCATTTAAGTAGATCATTATTTTGGTAGCGTGACAGCACTCGGAGGCTTCTTGGAAGGGAAAAGCTCCAGTTTAGTGGGTTTAGGAGCGCGTGTTTGGCGTCCAGGTAGGATACGGCTTACCTACTTTAAGACTTTGCTCATCTAAGGTATTTGTATGATAACTTGCTAGGTTGTTGGGTTGTGTTGGCTTGAATATATTCTACCTAGGTAGTTATGATCCTTATAGCTTGTTTAGGGGCCTTAGCGTAAAATTACGTATTGGAATCCTTAGTTTAGGTATTCATTTCTCCTTTAAGGCTTGGCTTAGTATGTGTAGTACCTTTGGCATTAGAGTTGCTTGCCCTTGCTTAGTTTAGGTTGCTTGTGACCTTTACATGATTTTATTAAGGATATTTAGTATAGAACTAGCGGAGGATTTCATTTTAGAATAGGCATTTACTGTTTGATTTATATTTTCATTTCCTTCTCATATTTATCCCATTTATTGTATATTTGTGGGCCCAAGGTTGTGGGCGCTAGATTGGCTAGATTCTTGGTCAGTACAATTTTTTCTTAGCTAAATTTTGATTGTTGCTCGCCTTAGCTTAACTTAAGGTAGTTTCTTGCCTTAGATTAGTTTCAGTTAGTTGCTTGTCTTAGCCTAGTTGCGGTTAGTTGCTTGACTTAGGTTGGGTTCCTTGAAAATTTATAGTTAGTATAGCATTTCAAAGTACTTACTCTAGGATAGTAGCCTTTCTTTAGTTCGTGGACCTTTGTTTTCTTTAGTATGTCATGGTTGGACATGGTATTAATTATTGGCATGGTTATTCACCTTATTTCTTGTGCTATTGCTATCTTTATCATGGCGTATGGATAACTTGGTTTTAAACACTATTTTTCGGCTTCAGATATGGAATTTTTGAAATACTTTAAATGCATTAGGCTTCCTTAAAGAAAAAATGAACTATTTTGAGAAAGACATGCTGGTTTTTAAACTTGCATGCTTGAGAAGACCCGTGTTTCAGGCAGTTTTATTGATTTTAAACATGCATGCTCGAGGAGACCCATGTTCTGGGTAGTTTTACTAGCTTTTGACGTGCATGACTGAGGAGACACGTGTTTTGGGTGGTTTTACTGGTATTCATAGTTGGCATGCTCATTGGAAAATGGTTCTGATTTGGTATACAAATTTTAAGAGTCCTCCATGGGTCCTACCTTTGCAAGTTACGGCTGGAGGAGGAGTATATAGTACTGTTGGACACTTCACTCATCTCATACTGCATATCAGGGTACTCTCGCGATGTGTGCGTTGCACACCCTCTTCAGTTAAACTAGTGACTCAGCTAACTTGGGAGATGTCATGCAAAGGAGGTGCAGTTCGCACCATGAGTTGTGCGCATCGCACAACTTTGCACCTCGTAGCAGACCCTTCTATCAATTCAAGGCTCCATGCGGTGAGAGGTGTGGAATGCACCAAGGCTTGTGCGTGTCGCACAAATGCCACATCTCAAGGCAGATTCTCCATCCTTTTTTATCAGTTCACACTTCACTCCTTTTAAGCTCTTTTTGGGTCCATTTCCTTATTTTCCATCTTTGATCACAAGTACCTGCATAGACATCAATAAAGGCCATAAGAACCTCTAAATCTATTCAGAACATAGCAATAATTAATTGATAAAGGCTCAATAAGTTGGTAGATTATCGACTTATCACATGTCACTCCACTTAATTCAAAACTTATTTAGTCGGTCCCAAAACTCGTGATATTATAATTTCTAAAATAATGACGGATTAGGTCGTTACAACAGATACCAATTTACCCATCATTCATCCTTGAATGATCCCGTAAGAAGGAGGAGAAGAAACTAGTCCAGGGCTCTCACAGTCCCATGTGACCATGTAATTACGATCCCACGCAAAATATTGAACTTCCCACTAATTAGTAATACTTGACTCAAATAGTAAAATTATGATCCCGCTCTGATGAGGAAATTTCCTCCCCTGAGCTATCTAAAAAAAACTATGAAGTAATCTTCCCCGAATACCCAAGAAATTTGGGGCCTTGTTGAATGTCGGAGCGAAAGAATTTAAAAGACTCGGAAGAAACCTTTTCGTTCCTAAAAAATGAATTATTGCCCACTATAGTAGACGTTATACCGCCATAGCGGTACCACTATAGCAAGGTGCCTAACTATATAGCGGTTGGCATCAGTTGAAATAGAGGGAAAAAATGGGTTTCATTCCCATTCTCCTCTAAATTGCCACCCCAAAACACCTTCCTCCCGATCACCCTGCTCCCGATGTTGGAATTTCCAGGTAAGAATCGAACCCGCTTACTCCTTTGCTTCCTTTCATGATTTTTGATAGGATTTTGGTAGAAAATAATGATTTAGCGGTAGATATTGTAGTTGGTTTTTGAACTTGAACTTAGGTTGAATTTTTGTTGGATTTCTAAAAAGCATGGATGCTTCCCTTATGTTTACAATGCCTCCACAGTGTTCTGGGCATGAGGATTATGTTACTTTTGGCCAAAAATGGGCCAAAATAGTGGGGAAGGTGAAGGGTTGTTCTTGAGGAAAATGTGTGTTTTAGGCAGAAATTAGGGGTTATAATGCCCAAATTTTTGCATAAAATAGTGACAGGACACCTTAGAAGTACTGATCTGAACTTGGAATGTTAAAAATAGAGTTTTGGTTCAAGGGGAGACATTGAAACACCCCTTGAAGTTCTAGGATAATAAAGATCGCTATAGTGGAACCCTATTGCTATAACAGTCCTGCTATAGTGGAGAAATTTCTGCTATTGTAGTTTTGCGGTAGTGGATGGAAGACCGCTAAAGAGGAAGACCGAAAGTAGTAGCCTTCTAGGATAACACTTAGAAAAAATTTCCTTCTTAAAACTCATTCTTTTACGCTTTATCAAGTTCTAAACCCGCCCCTTGCCACATTATAGGTTAACATACTCAATGGCTGACGAACAAGAACACGTTCCCCCTTATGAGAGGTTCCCCAATGATGTTAGTTGGGAGATGTACCTAGACTACCGCATGCTAGGATTTTGTCACAAGAGGGCCTTCAGGATGGAAGAGGTGGATGAGAAAGCAACCGTCTTTTATCGCAGGCTTCAAGAGTTTAACTGGGGCTCATTTGTTGTGGCTCCCCCTTCTGGGAGTTCAGGTTGGATGGTACTTTTATGCCATACTCACCATTATTCATTGGGATAATCCCAACCCCACTATTTATATCTGAGGGGTGGATGTCCCTGTGGACTCTTAGACTATCAACGAGGTGCTAGGAGTGCCTCATGTTTCAAATACGGCCTATGAGGCCAAGGCTCGGCTATGGGATATGACATGGCTGAGAGATACATTGGTAGATGAGGAGGTCAGGAGTTAGGTTTACTGGCCCGGTTCTGAGGTCATCACAAGTACCTTTTTTTCTATGGATGCTAGGAGGTGGCTAAATATGGTGTCCCGGAGGATTCATCCATCGAGCAACACCATCAACGTGACTTATGCTCGGGCCTTGGTTATTTCTTGTGCTATGCAGGGGATTATTATGAATGTGGGGGACTAGATCATCTCTGAGTGGAAGGACTTCTAACGAGGTCCTAGGAAAGGCCCCTTTCTCCTAGGTTTTATGTCTGAGTTGTGCAGGTGAGTTGGGGTGCCCGAGGATCATACTAATAGGGAGGTAGATATGGATATTGCCTTCAACCCTCTCTGGGTGAAAGTGGTCATTGCTAAGAAAAAGAGGAAGGTAGATGAGGCAGGGAGCAACCAGCCTGCTGAGGATGCTGATGATGAAGATGACACTCCCGCCCTTCCTTCCCAGCCCGTGCCCCTGATTACTAGCAGACAGCTTGATGAGAACCAAGCTACTTTCAGGCAATTTATGAAGGGAACCACCGCCAGAGGCACATCCCCTCCCCCCTCTGCTCAAGACTTTCCAGCACTCTGCAGGGAGTTAGATGAAGAGGTGCTCCCGGGATCGCACGCTTGCCCGAATCTAGAAGACCATTAAGGTCATGTTCACTTGTTTTGTCTCCGATCAGGATCTTCCCCAGCTAGAGCCGGAGGACTTGAAGGAGTTCCCCTTCTTGAGTGATGAGGAGGCTTAGGATTTCCCCTTCCCTCCTTATTAAGAACATTTACTGCTTTTTGGGTTTTGCCCCCGTATGGGGCATGTACTAGATGATGTTTCCCTTCCCTTTTCTCCTACGTTTTTAAGCACATGGATGCTAGTGTCAGATAATATTTCCCTTATATGTATGCTAATTTTGTTCTACTAGTATTTTCCTGCTTTTACATAGCAGCTCGTAGTTTAATGTTGCTTTTAGACGCCCCGGAAATAGAAGGAAAAATAGGGGGAAATAGGGCAGGCATTCTTCCCCCCCTTCCTCCTATAGCGGTTGCCAGTCCGCTACCACGGTACTGCTGTAGCAGAGAAATTCCCACTATAGCAGGATCGCCATAGCGGTACAGTTCCGCTATAGCAGTCCCGACGGCATCAGCCCAGAAAATTAAAATTTTCAGCAATGTATACTCATCCTTATTCCCGGTTATCATTGTCTAACCCCAATAAATCCTGTCATGGCCTTATACATCACCCAAAGACCATTCCTAGAACGCACAGATCAAAATTTAACACCTGATTTCCCCAAATCAAATTTAATACATGCAAAAATTGTTCATAACAATACCTTCCCGCTATCATGCAAGAATAACCCCCTTGTTCCCATGGTTCCCAACCAAGTTCTGAATATCCTTAAATCGAAGCTCCCCTATAGTCGTAAGTCCTGTCCCCTCGCCATCTTAACCAATGATGAGTCCCTTTTGGAAAGTCATACGAATTTTTCAAATCGAGACACATAGCAATTCCATAACCCAAGTACACAAAAATCAAGTTATGACTCTCTTCAGACCAAAATAATCACAGTAAGGCAATCAATTATACACCAACAATTATAGTCATCTAAGCATTGCAACACACAAACTTCCAAGCTTCAAGCTACAACCAAATCAAGCCATATATAATACTCCCTATTCATCCCATGAATGATTGTTAGCCAGTCATCCATGCTTTACCACAGCCCCTCAGGCGAGATACCAATTTGAACTTCCCATTTTAAACTTCTCTTGCTTGTATCATTGCAACCGGAGTCCAATGACACCCTTTACTTCATCGAGATACCAATTGGAATCAAGAGATACCAATTGGACTCAACCTATACAATCAAGTCACAAACCGCACGAAAGGAAGGAAAAAAGAGAGGTGATTCCTAGAATGCTTCATAGCTTCCCAAAGATTAGATGTGGATGTCAACACACCAATCCGCAGGACTCTATTCGATATTTTGCTCTTGTACTGGGAGACTGGTAACCTAGGCTCTAGAACCATCTATCCCGACCCAATTACCAGGTCATGTGGGTACCTACTCTAATTACCTAGATAGTTGAACCATTACCACCCAATCTAACAGACAATTGCAGAAATCAAAGAAAAATCATAAATGTCCACCTCTGTAACACCTCAAAAATTGATCTATCTTTTAAACTCAGAAACTAGCAGAAATTTTGAAAGTTCTAGAGATCACGAGTCAAGTTCACGGCCCATGGAAGGAACCATGAGTCATGGAAGTGACCCGTGAAACCAGTCCTGCAGATCATCCTCAGGTCTGAGAACCCTGAGTCAGGTTCATGATCCATGGATGGTTCCATAAGTCATGGAACCAATTTGTGGAACTCAGACTAAGGATTGCCAGTCTTCCTAGGAACCACAAGTGCCAGGAAACTTCACTCATAGAAGTTTGTACGAGTCATTATATTAAATCGTGGAAAGTCTTCTGCAGCTTGAATTTTGGGCTCAGGAGCCACGAGTCCAATCCACGACTCATGGTTACTTCTACGGCTCGTGAAAGAGACCCGTGGAACCTGAAGCTGAGTTTTTAAAATAGCTTTTGCTTAATTAAATCCCAAGGTTATTTTCAAAATTACCCATCCTTTTAACTCATAAGTGAGGTCATTTTGGCTATTTTTAGCATGATTTCTAAACCTATTAGCCTAAGTCCCTTCTCATTTCCTCATTCATCTACCAAAAGAGAAAAGTAACTCTCTCAAGCTCCAAGTCTCAAGCTCCAAGTTCAAGCCTCCTTTTCTTTTCAATTTCAGTTGGGTTAGCTTCAATCAAGGTATGTGGGTATTCAATAAGGGAATCCATTCACCCTTATACCCAAAACCCCATTCTTCTAAATTGAATTTATGGATTTCTAAATTAGGGTTCCTACTCAAATTGGGGGAAAGTTATGGGTCTTTTTTTATGGCATCAATACATCATTTCTTATTACATATCTATGATTTAATTGAAGTTCCTTAGTTGATTTCAAAAGCCCATATGTTGATGATGAATTTTAGCATAATTTCATTAAATTGCATGTCTACAAGTAAAATTGGTATGCTTAGGTAACATGACATCTATTTTCATGAAATTACATGCCAAATTCTTCAAGCTAGGATAGTAGAAAGGAAAGTATATTTTGAATTATGGTTTTGCAAAGCTTTAAGATTCATGACTTGTGAATTGCATGACATCAGATATTTCCTTATGCTTTTCCAACAGTTTTGGACATTAGATATGTCCCTATTTTTTATGAAAGGTTTGGCATCCAGATATGTCTACCTAAGTTATGAACAGTTTTGACATCAGACATGTCACAAGTATTATGAGCTATATGTATATGTTTTAGGAGTAGTATTAGCACCGAGTTGAACAAGGTGAAAGTACCCTTAGTCCTAGAATTACGTGCCCTCGTAGGTTCTAAGTCCCCTCAGTTAGGTATCAGATTTAGTGATCATGCCACAGTTATACCTTTATACCCTGGCAAGGTATATTGGGTCCTTTCGATGGGGCGTATACATCGGATTCCATATAGCTCATATGGTCTATGTCAGTAAGATAACCTCTCACGAAAACAGTATTAGGTTTTAAAATGCATTGACTTTTTGCCTTCAGACTTCAGAACTATTATGATTACTTATGATATTTTGTATATCTTGCTTTATCATTGCATTGAGTCTCTTGTATCTCAGTTTTATGCTTATAGCATGATTTCATCTCTACAAGTTTATTTAGCATGTTTATCTCATATTCCTGTCTATCTCATATATTCAGTACATCCTATAGTACTGATGCATTTTATGTTGCATCCTTTTATGATGTCGATTCAGGTACCTACCCTCAGACTCATGGTTAGACTACGCCAGACATTCAGCTGATTATTGGTGAGTCCTTATTATCCGAGGACTAGAGTTAGAGCATCCGTCTTTATGCTTTCATTTTTGATTTTGAGATAACTGGGGTCTTGTCCCAGCAAATCTTTATGACAGTTAGAGGCTTTTCAGACATAGACAGTATTCGAGTCTCCCTTTGGTTTTGTAATCCTATTTGACTTGATTATCTATACATTTAAATTCGGATTTTCCTATTATGCTTATGCTTATCTATTGATTTATTTGAGTTATGCTATGACCAAGGGCTAGCTTGGGGCACTTGTGGTCCTAGGTCCCGTGTTACGTCAAGGGGATAGCCTCGGGGTGTGATAAACTTGGTATCAAAGCCTCAGGTTTAAGAGTCTTAGGATGTCTAAAAGCTGCATCGAGTAGAGTCTCTTTCATGGGTGTGAAGCGCGCCACATTTATGAGAGGGAAGCTATGATATGTCTTAGAAAAAATTCACTTATTTCATGATCATATCGTGCGATAGAGTTCAACTCTAATATCCCTCTAATCCTTTCCTTATATATTTCATATTATTCCTCGATGTGCTATGCCTCACCGAGCCACTCAGAATGCTACTCCTCAAGTTCCAGCCCATGAGGTCATGAATGAGGAGTTTAGAAATGTCATCCACATGCTAGCCCAAACGATGGCTGCTCAGGCCAACCAGTCGGCTCTTATCCCCATCCACCCTCAAGGTGGGGTAGCGACCCGAGTTCATGATTTTATTTGTATAAACCCACCTGAGTTCTGGGGTTCGAAAGTGAGTGAGGATCCACTAAATTTTATCGATAAAGTAAAGAAAATCTTTGATGTGATGCAAGTGGTTGGTGTTGATAGCATTGAGTTGGCATCCTATCAACTCAAGGATATAGCTTATATCTAGTTTACACAATGGAAGAAAGCTAGGTCTAGGGACGTGGTCCCTATTACTTGAGAGTGTTTTGAGAGGGCTTTCCTTGACTGATTCTTCCCGAGGGAGTTAAGGCAAGTGAAGACCGAGGAGTTTGTGAACTTGAGACAGGGATCCATGACTGTGCAAGAGTATGGGTTGAGGTTCACTCAAATTTCCAAGTATGCTCATGCTATGGTGGGTGGCCCACGGTATCGGCTGAGCAAGTATATCAATGGGGTCTCAGATTTGGTAAAGAAGGAGTGCAGATCTTCTATGTTGTTGAGTGACATGAGTATCTCCAGACATATGACTCATGCTCACCAGATTAAGGGAGACAAACTTAGGGAGATGGCTAAGGAGAACAAAAGAGTCAGATCTGAGGGTTCGGGATTTAGCCATCAGAAGTCCGGAAGTGGACATTGATATTCGTTTTAGAAGAGGTCATCAGGCCCTATGCATTCTACCGCTTGTGCTCCTTCTCAGGCCTCCAGGCCTCTTCATGATAAATCTAGTAGAGGTACGGGCTCTTATTCTCAGGTGAGTGGTTCAAAGAGGCCTTCCTACCCCGTTTGTACCAAGTGTGGAAAGAATCATCCCGGTGAGTGTCTAGCCAGTAGAGAGGGTTGTTACGGATGTGGTCAGGTTGGTCATAGGATTCAAGATTGCCCTTCATCTAAGAAGGGACAGGGTGGTAGTAGAACTTAGCATTCCCCAGTAGTATCAGGTCGACCAGCCCAGCAAGGCACTGCTTCTAGTTCTAGCAGTCAGCGCCAGAACCTTCTTTATGCTATTTCTTCTCGATAGGACCAGGAGAGTTCACCGGACGTCGTTACTGGTATGTTGAAAGTCTTCTCTCTAGATGTGTATGCTTTGTTAGACCTTGGTGCCTCCTTATCTTTTGTGACCCCTTATGTAGCATGAAAATTCAAATATTCATCCTGAATTGCTTTTAGAACCCTTTTGTGTTTCTACTCATGTTAGTGAGTCAGTCCTAGCCAAAACAATCTACCAAAATTTCCCTATCTCAGTCCTTCATAGAGCCACTTCAGCGAATCTAGTAGAGTTAGAGATGACTGATTTTGATGTTATTCTTGGTATGGATTGGTTGTATGCTTGTTATGCCTCGGTTGATGGTCATACTCGAGTTGTCAGTTTCAAGTTTCCAAATGAACCTGCCTTAGAGTTGCAGGGTAGTACTCCATCCTCTAAGGGTTGTTTCATATATTATCTTAAGGCTAGGAAAATGATTTCTAAGGGTTATGTTTATCATATAGTTTGGGTTATGGAAATAGATTCTGAAACCCCACCCCTTCAGTCTGTTCCTGTTGTAAATGTGTTCCCAGAAGAGTTTCCTGAAGATTTTCCTGGAGTCCCTCCCGAGCGGGAGATCGACTTTAGGATATATCTCCTTCCAGATACGAATCTTATCTTTATTCCTCCCTATAAAATGGCTCCCACAGAACTAAAAGAGTTAAAGAATCAGTTAAAGGATCTTCTTGATAAGTTTCATCAGGCCTAGCATTTCTCCATGGGGTGCCCCAATTTTTTTTGTGTAGAAGAAGGATGGTTCTCTTAGGATATATATTGACTACCGTTAGTTGAACAAGGTCACAATTAAGAATTAGTAT
Organism: Jaltomata sinuosa; assembly: GCA_003996215.1. NCBI lineage: Eukaryota > Viridiplantae > Streptophyta > Magnoliopsida > Solanales > Solanaceae > Jaltomata > Jaltomata sinuosa. The sequence continues at coordinate 146,528 of QJPP01001948.1, read as the reverse complement.
CCCATTCCAAGGATTGATGACTTGTTTGATCAGCTTCAAGGTGCTAGTTTCTTCTCTAATATCGACCTTTGATTCGGTTATCATCAGCTTCATGATAGAGGGTGTGATATTCCAAAGACAACCTTCAGAACTCGGTATGGTCATTATGAATTTGTGGTAATGTCTTTTGGTCTAACGAATGCTCCTGCAGCCTTTATGGATTTGATGAACCGTATGTTCAAACAGTATCTAGATATGTTTGTGATTGTTTTCATTGATGATATTCTTATCTACTCTCGGAGTGAGGAGGAGCATGCGGACTATTTTGAGAGTCATGTTACAAACTCTCAAGGATCGGTAGTTGTTTGCTAAGTTTAGCAAGTGTGAGTTTTGGGTGCAATCTGTTGCTTTTCTGGGTCATATTGTGACTAGAGATGGTATTCAAGTTGATTCTCAAAAGATTGAGGCAGTAAAGAACTGGCCTAGACCCATTTCCCCGTCCGATATTAGGAGCTTTTTGGGTTTGGCAAGTTACTACAGGAGATTTGTGGAGAGGTTTTCTTCCATTGCTTCCCCTTTGACTCGATTGACTCAGAAGAAGGTAAAGTTTCAGTGGTCTGACCTTTGTGAGAAGAACTTTCAGGAATTGAAGACTAGGTTGACCACACGCCAGTGTTGACCCTACCCAAGGGTTCGGATGACCTTGTTATGTATTGCGATGCTTCTAGAATTGGCTTGGGTTATGTTTTGATGAAGCGTGGCAAGGTGATTGCTTATACTTTGAGCCAGCTTAAGATTCATGAGAAGAACTACCCTACTCATTATCTTGAGTTAGCAACCGTGGTCTTTGCCTTGAAAATTTTGAGATATTACTTGTATGGTGTGCATGTAGATGTATTCACTGATCATAAGAGTCTTCAGTATGTGTTCTCTTAAAAGGAATTGAATCTGCATCAAAAAAGATGTATTGAGCTTCTTAAGGATTATGATATGAGCGTGCTTTATTATCTGGGTAAGGCCAATGTTGTGGCGGATGCACTTAGTAGATTATTCATGGGTAGTGTGACTTCAGTTGAAGATGGAAAGAAGGAATTGGTTAAGGAGGATCATAGGCTTGCTCGGTTGGGGGTTCGCCTTATGGACTCAACAGAGGGTGGAGTTATTGTTCAGAATCGTTCTAAATCATCTTTGGTAGATGAAATGAAGGCAAAGCAAGAAAGTGATCTTATTTTTCTTCAGCTAAAGGGTGTAGTCCATCAGCAAAGGATTGAGGTTTTCTCCCAAGGGGGAGATGGTGTGCTTCGTTATCAGGTTCGATTGTGTGTGCCACATATAGATGGGTTGAGATAGCAGATTTTGACTGAGGCTCATAGTTCCAGATATTCTATTCACCCTGGTGCCACCAAGATGTATCATGATCTGTGGGAAGTCTATTAGTGGAATGGTATGAAGAGGGACATAGCCAGTTTTGTGGCTAAGTGTCCCAACTGTCAGCAAGTGAAGGTAGAGCATCAGCGATCGGGTGGAACGACTCAAGATATTGACCTTCCTAATTGGAAGTGGAAAGCGATCAATATGGACTTCATTACAGGTTTGCCTCATACTCGAAGGCAACACGATTCTATTTGGGTAATTGTCAATAGGATGACCAAATTAGCCCACTTCTTGGCTGTCAAGACTACTGATTCAGCTAAGGATTATGCCAGACTCTACATATGTGAGATAGTATGATTGCATGGTGTTCCATTATCCATCATTTTAGATAGGGGTACTCAGTTTACATCCCAATTTTGGTGATCATTTCAGAGAGGTCTTGGTACTCAGGTGAAGCTTAGCACAGCTTTTCACCCACAAATAGATGGTCAGGCAGAGCGTACTATTCAGACTTTGGAGGATATGCTGAGAGCTTGTGTAATTGATTTCAAGGGTAGTTGGGATGATCACTTACTCTTATTGAATTTGCCTACAACAACAGTTTTCATTCTAGCATCCAAATGGCCCCTTATGAGGTACTTTATGGGCAGAGGTGCATCTCTTATTAGTTGGTTTAAGGTAGGTGAGGCAGCTTTGATTGGTCCATATTCGGTTCATGAGACTATAGAGAAGGTTCAGCTTATTAGAGAAAGGTTGAAGACCGCTCAGAGTCGACATAAATCATATGCGTATATGAGGAGAAGGGAGTTGGAATTTGAAGTTGATGAATGGGTTTTTCTGTAGGTGTCACCCATGAAGGGTGTGATGAGATTTGGCAAGAAAGGGAAGCTTAGTCCCCATTTTTTAGTCCATTATCGGATTCTGAGGAGAGTTGGTAGCATTGCTTATGAGTTGGATTTGCCAATAGAATTAGAAGCAGTTCATCCGGTTTTACATATTTCCTTGTTGAAAAAGTGTGTTGGTGATCCGACCTTGATTGTTCCTTTGGAGGATGTGGGTGTGAAGGATAGCCTTACTTATGAGGAAGTTCCCATAGATATTCTTGATCGTCAATTTCAGAGGTTGAGAAACAAAGAAGTTACTTCGGTACAGGTCCTTTAGAGGAATCAGCTAGTTGAGGGAGCTACATGGGAAGCAGAATCAGCCATGAAATCCACGTACCCTCATCTCTTTCATTCTGATCCAGTTTCCGCTTGAGGTAGTAGTTTCCTCATTAATATGTCTATCCTACTCTATTCCATCACCTCCTCCCATGATCTTAGTATGCATGCATGTTTTTCCAAGTTGACTCAGTCATGTTTTAAGTTAAAAAGCTCAGTTTTCATGTTTATCCTTGAGTTTTCATGTTTTATTGTTTGGTTGGGATATTTTCTCTCCGATTTTCCTTGCTTAGTCTTCATTCGAGGATGAATGAATCCAAGAGGGAGATATTGTAACACCCCGGAATTTGATCCATCTTTTATACTCAGAAACTAGTAGAAATTTTGAAACTTCCAGGGATCACGAGTCAACTTCACGACCCATGGAAGGAACCATGAGCCGTGAAAGTGACCCGTTAAACCAATCCTGCAGATCATCCTCAGGTATGAGAACCCCGAGTCAGGTTCACGATCCGTGGATGGTTCCACGAGTCATGGAACTAATTCGTGGAACTCAGACTAAGGATTGCCAGTCTCCCCAGGGACCACGAGTGGGTTCCATGACACTTAGAAGTTTCTACGGGTCATTCTGTAAAATCATTGAAACTCTTCCGCAGCTTGAATTTTGGGCTCAAGAACCACGAGTCCAATCCACGACTCGTGGTTACTTCTATGGCTCGTGAAAGAGACCCGTGGAACCTGAAGCCGAGTTTTTAAAATAGCTTTTCCTTAATTAAATCCCAAGGGTATTTTCATAATTACCCACCCTTTTAACTCCTAAGTGAGGTCGTTTTGGCCATTTTTAGCATGATTTCTAAACCTATTAGCCTAAGTCCCTTCTCATTTCCTCATTCATCTACCAAAAGAGGAAAGTAAGTCTCTCAAGCTCCAAGTTCACGCCTCCTTTTCTTTTCAATTTCAGTTGGGTTAGCTTCAATCAAGGTATGTGGGTATTCAATAAGGGAATCCCTTCACCCTTATGCCCAAAACCCCATTCTTCTAAATTGAATTTATGGATTTCTAAATTAGGGTCCTTACTCAAATTGGGGAAACGTTATGGGTCTACTTTTAAGGCATCAATCCATGATTTCTTATTATATATCTATGATTTAATTGAAGTTCCTTAGTTGATTTCAAAAGCCCATATGTTGATGATGAATTTTAGCATGATTTCATTGAATTGCATGTCTACAAGTAAAATTGGTATGTTTAGGTAACATGACCTCTATTTTCATGAAATTGCATGCCAAATTCTTCAAACTATGATAGTAGAAAGGAAAGTATATTCTGAATTATGGTTTTGCAAAGCTTTAAAATTCATGACTTGTGAATTGCATGACATCAGATATGTCCTTATGTTTTTCCAACAGTTTTGGACATTAGATATGTCCTTATGTTTTATGAAAGGTTTGGCATCCAGATATGTCTACCTAAGTTATGAACAATTTTGACATCAGACATGTCACAAGTATTATGAGCTATATGTATATGTTTTAGGAGTAGTATTAGCACCGAGTTGAACAGGGTGAGAGTAACCTTAGTCCTAGAACTACATGCCCCCATAGGTTCGAAGTCCCCTTAGTAGGGCATCACATTTAGTGATCACGCCACAGTTATGCCTTTATACCCTGGCAAGGTATATTAGGTCCTTTCAATGGAGCGTATACATCGGATTCCATGTAGCTCACATGGTCTATGTCTGTTAGAGAACCTCCCACAGAAACAATATCAGGTTTTAAAATGCATTGACTCTTTGCCTTCAGACTTCAGAACTATTATGATTACTTATGATATTTTGTATATCTTGCTTTAGTAATGCATTGAGTCTCTTGCATCTTAGTTTTACGCTCATAGCATGATTTCAGTTTTACAAGTTTATTCGCATGTTTATCTCAAATTCATGTATATATCATATATTCAGTACATCCTATAGTACTGACGCATTTTGTGTTGCATCCTTTTATGATGCAGATTCAGGAACCTGCCTTCAGACTCGTGGCTAGACTACGCCAGGCATTCAGCTAATTATTGGTGAGTCCTCATTATCCGAGGACTAGAGTTAGAGCGTCCGTCTTTATGCTTTCATTTCAGATTTCGAGTTAGTTGGGGTCTTGTCCTAGCAACTCTTTATGACAGTTAGAGGCTTTTCAGACATAGACAGTATTCGAGTCTGGTTTTAAAATCCTATTTGACTTGATTAGCTATACATTTAACTTCGGATTTTCCTATTATGCTTCTGATTATCTATTGATTATCTGAATTATGCTATGACCAAGGGTTATCTTGGGGAACTCGTGTTCCTAGGTCCTGTGTTATGTTAAGGGGGTAGCATCAAGGTGTGACATCCTCTTAATATATGAAAACATTTACAAAACCATTACTTTCAAAAAATCCTTTACAATTTAAATACAGTAAAACCACTTTTAAATCTCAAAACAACCCTCCCTAGGATCTAGTCTAAGCAGGTACAAGAGCCACTACACTCGAAGTACAAATATAAAATATACAAAGACACAGCTCCTATATGAAGATGAAGAGCAAAAGCTGTTGGAGATCATCGTCATCCTGTACCTAAGAAACATCACTGACCCTGCAACCAGACTATACCCCAAAAGGGTATAGCAAGAGTAGTATCAGTACAAACACAAGTACTAATAGGCATCATCAGTGGACCCGAATCTATTCCATACCATCATATAAGGAAACAAGAGAAATTATGCAATAACTAAGATATTATAGTCATTCAACACCCACCTTTACCAAAAATGCAACATCAACCGACCCTGGGCTTATACCTCATGACATTTACACCTATGGACTTACTCATTTCGTCCCCAGCATTCCTATCCCATTTCGCTGCCAACTCCACCAGTTGGAGACTCTACACCCTGACACCTAAGACTTCCCAAGTCACACTTAACCCTTAGACTTCCCAAGTCGCACTTAACCCTTACACTTCCCAAGTCACACTCAACCCTTATACTTCTCAAGTCACACTCAACCCTTAGAATTCCCAAGTCACACTTAACCCTTAGACTTCCTAAGTCACACTTAACTCTTAGACTTCCTAAGTCACCTAAATACATAGACCGACTATGATGTCCCGACCTGGACTACCCTTCCGTGACTCAAGTCAACCCCCATGACTCATAAACCAGAAGAAAACCTAGCTAATTGCCAACTAGACCACTTACCTATGTAAATACCACTTACAATGCCCGAATAGCCCCAGAGACCTATGGGACAATGCCCGACAGACAACAATAACCATCAATACAACTAGACTCTAGTCCTTCCCTTAGCTTACTAATCACTTGTAACAAGTTTGATAGCCATTGCATAATACACCATGACAATAACACATACCCCTTTCGAATAACCCAGACCAACTACGGATCCTTAAGACAACACCTAAGTGTTTAATATGCAATTCTCGGTCTACACAAGGACCAACTTCATATTTAAATACAACCACCCGACCTCTCAAGGACCATCATGCAACAATCACGTATCAAGAATAAAACCTGGTCCACTCATGGAACCTTCATCAGAATACAATCAATGCAAATAAAATCAAACTCATACCAGGTGTGATACCCGAGCCAACCATTATAAAACCTTTACCAGGCATGGTACCTGAGCCAACCAATAAATATCCCATACCAGGTGTGATACCCAAGCCAACCAATATGTAACCTGTACCAGGAATGGTACCCCAGCCAACCAAATGTCACACACAATCCAATAAGTCAATAAATAATGAACAACATCACACTTGTAAACCAACAAGCAATCAAACCCAATTCATTTCACATAATTGACACAGGATAGCTAGACATTTAAAATCCCATCCCCTAAACATTCAAACTCATACATTACTAAGAGATAATACATGAACACATATTGAATATTGAGAAAAATAGTAACCATCACCTACCCAACACCCGAGTTCATGACCCCAACATTTACTTCTTGTCCGGAGACTAAATCGCGTCTCACCCCCAAGACATGCATCTAATAGACACATCAAATTTGAACCCTTCTCTTAAGACAGATACAACATGGGGAGGACATACCCTAAAATTAGAACCTCAACCCTTCTTGTTTACTCTACTTTCGTTACATAAATTCATTCCTAGAACTCTCTTTAACTAGTCATTTAGCCCCCCATAACATTTTTCAGTTCTCCAAACCTTCCCAATTATCTAGTTCCTGGATTCTAGCATCCCACTCTGCATAATGAGCATAAATAGCCCAAAAAGTGACAACACATCATCCCAATCCTACCATTTCTCATTCCAAAACAAGTCAAACACAACAATCCTCCAGACTCCATGCATGAAGGCCTAAACATGAATTCTCCTTTCCGTCTATACAATAATATGGAATGATAAAAGGTCTAAGACTACTCAAATGAAAGGAAACCTAGCCTACCTGGATGCCAAGCAGCTGCACATGCATATTATGCTCCGTGAAAGCGTTTCCTGATGAATGAAAAGCCCAGAATCTGTGGTTTTATATCCCTTTAGCCAAGATCTCTCCTCTCCATGGGTCCCAAGATTTGGAGTAGCCTAGAAGAGTTTTTGGAGTAACCCTCGTATGATTTCCAATTTCAATTGATAATAATTGAATTTTAAATTTAACATTTATATTATTTATGCAAATTCTATTGGATTCGACAAAACCAATAGTGTTGATGCAACACTAAGAATTTGTGTTAAAAATTCACTTAATATATATAAATAATTTATTAAGAACTCAATTAAAATAAATTAAAAAATTAAAAATCAAAACTCAAAATTTTAGCTCACTCTTACCTCCGCCACGCTAGAATTTAAAAGACATAAATTTCAAATTCTGAAATTTACTTTTGATCAAATTTGAAATATCATTGATCAGCACTGATGTGATGGTTGGGGTAAGGGAATCCGCCGATAATACAAGTCAAATTTTGATGTGAAATAAAGGAGCAGTGTGGTACAGCCGGCCCCTACTACCAATCCTGGATCTGCACTTTTTATATCCAGAAAATAACACAAAACTTTTGGATGAAAAGTCAAATTAGATGTCTGGTGAAAAGGTTTTCCTCCTTGGTTAAGAATATTAACGTACTCTCTTTGTCTCATTCCATATTAGTTGACCATCTTACTAAATAAAAAAAATATTAATTAAAAAATTTTCATATTAATTAAAAAAAATTCATATTAATTAAATTAGATCGTCTATACATGCATACTACTCCCTCTGTCCTATATTAGCTGGTCAATATACTAAAAATAGTTGTTCCATAATAATTGGTCATCTTACTAAATCAAGAAAGCATTAATTAAATTTTTTTCATATTACTCTTGCAATTAATTCTTTTTTAAAATGTTCACACTTATTTGTAAAGTTCCAAAGAAGTTTCTTAAGGGGTGAATTACTAAAACTACCTTCTTATTTATAATTTCTTAATATGCATGTAAAAAGAAAAGTGACCAACTAATATGGAACGGAGAGAGTATAATCTTATCATTTATACTCTTTCACCACATATTTTGGGATTCATAGTGGTCATTTAACTTTTGAACTAATCATGTCAAAATTATTTTTATTTTTTGTTATATAAAATTTATTTAAGCTATAAATTTTGTTATACAAAATTACTTTTCTATTTTTTATAATATAAAAATTCTTCAATTTAAAAGTTTATTACTTAAAAATTATTTCTCTATTTTTATTGAATGAAATTTATCTAATTTTAGCCTAAGTAGTTAAGTACATTTCATTTTGAATTAGAATTTTATATATATCAAAAATATGACATGACACTTCAAAATAAGTTTATTTTTTTGGGATAAGTTTAAAAATCTCCCTCAATATTTTGCTTCATAACACTAATTACCGTTATGGTTTACGATATTACATTTACGTTGCTTATTTTAATTATTTTTTAAATAATTTTAGCTCATTGTTACTAATATACAAATATAATTTTATTATATTATCTTTATTAATATAATTATTTGTTTAGTGAATTTATAAACATCTTTTTAATTAGCAAAAGTATTGTTCTTAGATCATCAAAAAATTGAATGAAAAATATAAAATCTATGATCTTGATACAGTTTATGGCTTCAAATTATTACAAAGATGTCAAAATAATAATTTTATAATAAATCACAAAAAGAGTTAATGTTACAAAAAAAAAGTTGAGAAAAGATATTTGAAATTAGCCTGCTATATTTTAATATGTTTTATAAATTAGCCAATTGAATTGAAGGACGAACAAGGGTACTTTTGTAATTATGGATATTTTATAGGGGTAAACCAATAATTTGATTCATCCATTTTCACGCAAACACGTATACTATGCTTTGTGTATGTATAACACGTGTTCAGTCTTTTACTCCAATAATTTCTTTTTTACATCTTTTACTCTATTGATGAACTTCTTGGTTCACATGTCGAATCTCTGCCCAAAATAGTTTTCATAAGTTGGAATTGCTAGAATTAGCAGGAAGGAATGAGAAATTAATTTTATGGGTAAGGCATAAACGAAGAAGGATGAAATTATATAACTCACTTCAATGCGCAGTACATGGCCTCTTACTGTTTGAAGTTTCTTCAATTTTTGTATTTATCCGGAGACTCGGAATTGTGAAATGGCTATTCAAAGTTACTGCATATGAGTGTTCCGTCGATTCTTGCTCATATTTTATTCGAAAGATTTTGAAAGGCGTATTCCCCAAATATATGTTGTAATTCACAGTGAACCACTGAGTGCTCGCCCTAGCATTGCAGGGGAAATAGTTGCTTAATAGAAATTACTATTAGTTGTTCATTTGAATTGAGAATTATTGGTGAAAACATATTTATGTAGCATTTAGAAGTTAAATTAATTGTCCTAATATGTGGTCAATTAATGAAATTCCTTCTGAATTTTGTGGTTTCGGTGTCAGGTGAAATAGACAAGGGTTTTAAAAGCTTCTGCAGTGACATGTTTCTGGTAGTCTGAATAGCATGCTGTAAATTGGCTATTAGATTTTTACAAATTGCATATTACTGCTTATATTTTGACTATTTTTTTTTTGCTCTTTCTTCTTGCTTTCATAAGATTTTGGATGCAAAAATAGAGTATTTCTCCTGTGTATCATCAAAATCTAGCAAATCAGAGAAAATTTAGCGGTGGAAGGTTCAAAGGAATTTTATGACTTTCTCATAGGGTAAGTTCACAGTTTCTCGTTTGCATCTCAATTATTGAAAACATATTACGTTCTTTAACCATGCTTCATATTTCTAAGTAATTGCTTCATTTTTTCTTGATATTCATAGCTGTCGGATCTAATTTTGTTGCTATAGGAGCGATTGAAAGCAGGTAATTTATTTACGTCACAAGAAGCATTCAAAAAAAGAATCAGTTACAACCTTTGTACATGTTGAGGTTGCGGCACCACATGAGGAACCAAAGGAAGATCAAGAACCTAAGCCAGTTACTCCTACACCCAAACAAATATTAGCAATCAAGGTACAATATATCATTTATTAATTACCTTCCTTTCTTAGCCATTCTTTCTTCCTCTTTATTGTTTGAATATGTTTATATGTTGAGGGCATTTGGTGGTATGAAATATGGATAAGACCAGCATGTTCATTGTCTCATATATAAGAGGTCAACTACTCAGTATCTGCTTTATGTTTCAGTGTTTGTGTCTGGCAAGCCTTCAACTGCAAGCGCTATGACAAAAGTTTACCAGAGACTTCCACGGAAAAATAATTAAGCAAGAGATTTTCATTTGAACTTCAAAATTCCAAGTAAACTAATTAGTTATATATTTCTAAACATTGACTATTTCATCGACAGAATGAACATCAGGTAAATATGATGCAGAGCTTTTCAACTCCACCAGTTACTTCAAATGGAGATATGTATCTATTTTCTAAGATAATAAATCATCGTAAATTGATGATGTTATGAATTTTCAGTGTTATTTTGGTATATGCAGAAGCAAAATATGATCTGTAGAATGGTGTAACTCATTAGTAATTGGAACGAGTACAAAGATAGAGTAAGAATTGTATCAAAGAATTTCAAGTATTCTTGAACAATTATTAGGTTAGCTAAGATCTTTCAAAAAGTGACCTTTAAAAATTCTAGAAGGAGACTTCTACATAAAAATATTTAAGCAAGAGATTTTCATTTTATTTTAAATATATGGTACTTTGTTTGCCTGATAGTTTTTGACATTGTAGAGCTACAGAGTAATGACTTGCTGAAAAAATTGTAAAGATAACTTTAAATTGCTATTTGGATGGTTTTAAGGATGAAAAATTTGTAGTATATTTGCTGTGTTTGGAAGATCTTAGATCACTGATTCTTATTATGTTTGTATAAAAACTACCTAAGTTGCTAATTTATCGATATTAACTTTGTTGAGATTAGTGAACTAGTTGAATGGTTAAGCACTTTTTTGTAAGTCTCATCGCATAGTAATATTAAACAACAGGGGGTAAGGTATATCATGACCACAAATATCCGGGTAATCAGACATCCCCGGATTTCCATTAACAACGACAACAAACAAGCAAAGAACTTAATGACTTCCCTTAAGATGGACGTTACCCCATCTATCATTGGGAACATCAAGCTCTTACTTGCAATAATGGGCATCAACAAAAAATTTAGCAACAATTAACCCCCTCCCCGCACAAGATCATACACCCAAAGATAATTTGCAACAATGAATCATAGGCATACAAGTAGCAAAATTCAGCCCTCATAATCAATTCTCAACAAAACCTCATGACTAACGATGATTTGACCTTAAGAGCGACGTCACCCAATCCATCATCGGGCCAAACCATTTGTCAATCACAAGTGGGTTACTCAGACTTCGTCCAAAACTCAGATTTCAAGGCTAAAAATCACTACCACTCAACATGCATTAACAACATTCAAGTTTTACCAAGTTGACAATAAGCAAAATTATCAAGACAACTCAAAATTGGGGACCCAAAATTTTTGGATCTCACCCAAAATTAAAATAGGAATTCTACTAAGCATGCTTCACAATATGAGTTCCCAATATTCATAAAAATAAGTATTTAACATCGGAGAACTTACCATAAGTGAAGATTAGGTAGAGAGAAGTGAAAATTTAAGCTTTTTTTTAGTGCAATAATGGTGACCCACTTGGCTTGCCCGGAGAGACTAACAGCGACAATAGTGGCGAAGCAGTGGAGATGGTTGAGTGAGAGGAGGAGAAGATTTTGGAGAAGTTTGAGGGATTTAGAGAGAATTTTTAGAGAGGAATGGAGAAGTTAGAGAGGAAGTATGGTGAAGGTGGTGAAGGAGGTGGTTTTAAGAAGAAAAAGAAGAAGAAAAGTCAGTCGGATTGTCTACGAGTCAGGTCGGTCAATAGGTTAGGTCAATTAAAATTCAAATTTACCTCTTGTGCACTGCGACATGCGATTCGCACCAGCCTTAGTGCGGACCGCATGGCATTTTGCACATCACCCTTTTTCTCCCCTGGGTTTGCCCAGGCTTCTGGTTTGCCATGCGACGGAGGTGCAATGCGCACTTGAGCTCGTGTGGACCGCACGACCGAGCGCACAACACCTCCAATTTTTCAACTTCCTCCCAGGCCTTCAGTTTTGGCATGCGGTGGGTTGTGCAAGACACATAATTTCTCATGCAGTTCGCACGGTCCGCCGCACAACTCATTTTTTCTCTGTTCTCACTGGTTCATTTTTCTACTCCATGCATTCCCTATAAACACACCAAAAATAACCAAGGTTGACGAGAATTAAAGTAAAAATACTTGGGTTGCCTCCCAAGAAGTGCTTGATTTTACGTCACAGCTCGACGATAGTACCTCCACCTTAGTCGTTGTCGGATAGCATGCTAATCCGGTTGGCTTGGCCCTATCCTAAGTAGGGGAATTGCTCCATCAACAACTTAGAGACATCATCATATTGCTTAACTATGGGTCTTTTGTCCACCTCACACTCCTCCTAAGCATCATCAAGCTTTCCCTCCGAATCTATCACTAATATCACTCTCAAATCATCAGACGTCCTTGTGGGTTGGCATACATTGAAAGTCACTACCTCCTCCTCAACTCAGAATTTGAGTTCTCTGAGTTCGACATCAACAAGGGCCCTCTGTGGCCAATAGTGGTCGCCCCAAAATAATGGGTACCTCAATATCCACCTCACAATCAAGAATGACAAAATCTACTGGGAGAATAAGTTTATCTAAATTGACCAATACATCAAATAGGATCCCTACCAAATGCTTGATAGACCGATCAGCCATTAACAATCTCATAAATGTAGGCTTTGGCACGCCCAATCCTAGTTTCTTGAAGATTACTAGGGGCATCAGGTTTATGCTTGCCCCCAAGTTGCATAAGGCTTTTTGGAATACAAACATCCTGATAGTTCAGGGTATGGTAAACACACTTGGATCTTCTCTTTTTGTAGCCACATTGCTAGTCATTACGATGCTACAGCTATGTGAGATCTCGATGGTTCCCATGACAACAACCTTTTTTTTAATCCATTCTTTCATAAATTTTGAGTACCCGAGCATTTTCACCAATGCTTCTACCAATGGAATATTTATTGAGAGTTTGCTAAATATCTCAACAAACTTGCTAAACTTGTGCTACTCTTTCTTCTTGTTAAGCCTTTGTGGATACGGGGGAGGTCCTTTGGGAAGTATGGTCGGCATACTTTGCGTAGAAGGGGAGATCTTCTCAACATCGATGGTTACCCGGGGAGGGGATTCAGCCTCCTCCTTTTCATCATCAATCTTAACACTTGCTGGGGCATTGGGTGCACCAAGCGTCACCCCTACCCCCGGGTCTTCAATGACATTTTCATGTGCACTCTCTTCGTCTTTGCTACTTGGTTCCACGACAGGTTTAATAATAGGCTTAATAATAGGTTCTTTTATTTCACCGGTTGTTCGTCCACTCCTAGTAAAAATAGCCATAATGTGCCCGTTACTATTATGATTGGTCATGGAATTACTAAGAAGTGGGACCTTCCTTCTCGGGTTCATTTGAATGGAGAGATGATCCATTTGGACCTCAAGCTACTTGATTGAGGTCGAATGAGAGATTACGATTTGATGAAGTGTTGAGACTTCACTTTTAAGCTCATTTACCCCGGCATTAGTTGTATCCACCTTTTTTAGCACTAATGACAACATGTCCTCTACATTAGAATGCCCGAGGTTGCTTGTGGTCGGTTGGTAGAAGAAGTCTACTTTGCTTGGGGGAACATAAGGGCATCGGTGATTGTATCAATCACCATACTTATCTCGGTCATCTTTTATCCAACCTTGATTCTCTTCTCTTGGGCGATAGTACCCAAGATAAGAACCCACCGACATAAAACACAGTTTACCATCTACGGCTGTCACTAACTCATCATCGCTAGCTTTTATTTCTGGTGTATTCATAACATTTATGCTCCTAGCATCCATCACATGCTTTGCCAAGAGATCAATTTGGGTCATCATTTTAGCCATGGTCTCATCTTGAATTTCCCTCCTTTTTCTGATTTCATTTGTCAAGATAGATTAGGCTGCTCCCGAGATTCGCACATCTGTTTCTCTTGTATACCAAGCTTGGTTGGTTTTTTTCATTCACTCCAAGAAAGCCGAGGCAACGGTAAATTGCATGTCCATGAAGGTCCCACCTCCAAGGTTGTTGGCCATCGACTTGCTCATCAAATTTAATGATCGACAGAAACTTTGGAGCACTACGTTGTCCGACAACCCATGGTTTGGACATAGGACAAGCTTCCTTTTGAACCTCAACCAAGCCTCATGTAGAGGCTTATTCAGGAGTTGCCTAAAGTTGGTAATCTCATCTCTTAGTTGCATCATGCGAGATAGAGGAAAGAATCTTGAACTAAAGGCTTCAACCAACTCAGCCCAAGATGTTATAGACCCGTCCAGCAATTCCTCCAACCACGTCGTGGCTTCCCCCGTCAAGGAAAAAGGGAATAGGCATAATCAGATGGATTCATGGGAGATGTGTTGAATAATGTATGGTTGGAAAATCTCCACAAATTTCTGGATATGTCAGTTGGCATCTTCATGTCCTTCTCCACTAAATAAGCCCTTCATTTAGATTAAGTGGATCATGGTGCTTCTCACGTAGAAGACAGCATTTCCCACCGGGGGGGTAGGCAAATTGCAGCCACACCCCCTTACATCATAGGCTCAGCTTCATCGGCCTCCATGAAGTTGTCAACGCTCTCGTTGTCGCCGGCCTCATCCATAGGATAGACTGCTCAATCACAACACAAACAACAAACAAAAGTAAAAAAAGCAAGCACTCTCAAAGTGACTTCAATTTAACAATCAAAAATAGCTATCAAATCAAGTCCCCGGCAACGGCGCCATTTTTGATAAATGCTCAAATCGTAATTCCCAAATATGGAGGCATGGAGATCGTCAAGCAAAACACATTTATAAGTACCCAACAGGTGTCAAAGTCATACCCACAGAGACTTGATACTAGCTATTGGAGATTGTATCGAAATGAGTTCGCAAAGAGAGTAAATGCTTAAAAATAGGAAAGTAAAAGGTTGGGAGAATTAGGATTATGTCACTACAATTGCAATTCATAAACAAAGCAAGTAAGTAAAGTGGGTGTATCAAATTGGGAGACTATGGATGTGTATCTAATGGGGCTTCAATGTGGGATAGGGTGTTTATCAATTCACACTTATTTTTCTTATTGACATAAGTAGCATTGGTCATGGGTATGGTTGTTTATCTCTCGATCAAAAACCATATATCCGATAATCCTAGTTAGAGCATCATTGGTTAAATCAACAAGCAATCAATATCTAGCTTGGGAAGGTCACACTATCTCTAGCTTAGACCCTTAAGTGGGTGATTCCATTGATATGAGCTATTTCTAGCCTCAAATCTCAATGGAGTCCCAAGTTCCCACTAGTAATATCACAACCGAAACCATGAAATTCTCTTTCAAGCAACAACATAGTCAAGTAATGAAAATTCATATTTGCAACCACCAATTTTTAGATTAAAACTTGGTGAAACTACTAGATCCATGTCAAATAAGCAATTATAAGCAAGAATAAACAACACCCATACCCATTTGTCAAGCACCCATTATCAACACATCCCTAGACAAATGAAATCAGCCACTCATAGCAAAGGAGAGAGATATACCAATTGAGTAAGTCAAAATCCTCTTCATTCAAGCTAAATTTCAAGTTCTAAGATGAATTTGAGTACACAAATGGTTAACCAAGAGAATGGATTCAAACCCTCTTCTCTTTGGAGAGTAAAACTTGTTCTCAAAGTAAAAAGCTCTTCAAAAAATTCAGGACTGAAAAATTCTATTTACAATTATGACTAAATTAGTCTTTTATAGTTTCCCAAAATGTCACTAAAATTCAGGACAAAATTACCCATCGAGTGGTGTGCGATGCGATGTGCAGTTCTCACATTGTGATGTATGCATCACACACTATTTTCAGTTAAACCAGTGACATCAGCCAATTTGGGAGGCCTCGTGCAAAATAGGTGCAGTTTGCACCATGGATTATGTGTGTTGCACGACGATCGCACCCCGTGACAAATTCTTCAGGAAATCCTAAGCTTCATGCGGTGGGAGGTGCGGAATGCACCACGTCTTGTGCATGTCGCACAAGCGCCGCATCTCAGGGCAGATTTTTGTCTTTTTTCGATCACTTCACATTTCACTCTTTTTGAGCTCTTTTTGGGTCCATTTTCTTATTTTCTATCTTTGATCACAAGTACCTTCATATACACCAATAAAAGCCATAAGAACCTCTAAAGTTATTCAAAACAAAGAAATAATTCATGGATATAGGCTCAATAAGTTGGTAGATTACCGACTTATCAATATGCATCATGTTTCTTGAAAATATTCTCTCTATTTCGCAAGGTAGGGATATGGTCTGCGTACACACTATCCTTCACATATCCTATTTATGGGATTACACCAATTATATTGTTGTTGTTGTTCATTCGGAATTACCCTTCTATAATATGATAGGAAGAACCTTTATTTTATGCGTCCTCTTTTGTCATGCCCCGAGGTTACCCCCTAGACGTAACATGGGACTTGGGACCACAAGTTCCCCAAGCTAACCCTTGGTCATAGCATCCTCAAGCATAACAAAAGATAATCGGAAACATAATAGATAAATCCAGAATCACATAAATGGATAATCAAGTCAAATAGGAATACAAAATCCAGAAAGAGACTCAAAAGTTGTCTATGTCTGAAAAGCCTCTACTCATGACATAAAGAGTTGCTAGGACAAGATCCTAACTAACTAGAAGTACGGAAAATAAAATAGCTAACACTGATTTAGAACATATCTAGTCCTCGATCTAAGAGGACTCAGCAACTGCTGAGAGAAAGTGGCCTGGAATCTCTAGCCACGGGACCGGGTAGGAACACCTGAATCTGCATCATCAATAGATGCAGCACAAGGTATGCATCATTACTATAAGATGTACTGAGTATGAGAGCGATACAGTAACATAATAAAAAAACCATTAAAACATTCTTAAAATGAACTTGGTACATAAAGAAAGTACATGAATAAGTATTGAGATAAAAGACATAAGACATGAAAGAAAGTTTAAGTTCAAGGTATAGAATCATATAACTTCATAGCTTGAAAATAATCATGTGAGAGTTTCTCTTAACTGACATAAACTATGCTAAGCTACATGGAGTCCAGTGTCATGTACCTACACTGAAAAGGCTGTCCTAACCGGCCAAAGTTAGAACCATGTCATACCAAGATCCTGTCATGATAAGCCACAGAGGGCAACCTACGGTGGCAACGTAGTTTTGGACTTGGGTTATCTAAACTCTCGTCTCTCACTGCTAAATACTACTCCCAAAACATATAACATGAGCTCATATACATGTGACATATCTGTTGCCAAACTTGTTCATAACATGTTCATACCCCGGATCGTCATACTACTCATGAATTATAGTTTAGAAATTGATTCATGAGCATTGATTCAACATCGGGTGTCTTGCATTGTATCATAATTCATAACTTGAAAACTTGCATGGCCTTAGTTCAATTTCATAATAATATATAATTTCATAAAACATAAGAACTAGGCATGCACTTGCTTAAAATTCAAGAAATCATGTCGTCATTTTCCCCAATTTCTTAAATCACTTCATGCATGTAGGATTCACCATAATTAACCTTCAATTCATGAAATAGGAGTTTATATGTAAAAACCCATGCAAAATCATCCAACTTAATAGAATTTCATAATAAAATCATGAGAAAGTAATTTATAGCAAAACTCATAAGAATTGGGTAAAACCCCTAATTTGAAAGTTCATGAAATCACAATTTAAAATTTGGGGTTTTGGGCACAAGGGTTAGAGGAACCCATTGTTGAATACCCACATACCTTGATTGAAGCTAACCCACTTAAATTGAAAATACTTAGAAGACTTGGACTTGGAGCTTGAGAACTTGAGCTTGAGAGAGTTCTTTTCCTTTTTGGGAGATGAATGAGGTAATGAGAAGGGACTTAGGCTAATGAGGGTGAAAAACCTTCTAGAAATAGCCAAAATGACATCATTTTAGGAGTTAAAAGAGTGAGTAATGACTAAAATACCCCTGGATTTAATTAAGAAAAAGCTGGAAAATGGGTCGGCTTCAGGAATCACGGGTCAGTTCTATGAGTAGTTGTTTGAACCACGACCCGTGGTTTTAACTCGTGGTTCTTGACCAACTAATCAGGCTGCAGAAGGTAATCTACGGGTCAACAGGACAGACCCATAGTATGGATGACGGGTCGTCAATTGGACTCGTCGTTGTTGGGGACCTAGCTGGTCTCTGGATCAACCCACGACTCAGAAGGACGGTCCATCATTAGAACGACGGGTCGTAGAACTGAGTCGTCATTTTCATAGGGACTTGTCATGCCTCTGATCTAGTTCCACGAGTCGACAGGACGGACCCATGGTTTGAACCACGGTCCGTAGAACCAACTCGTGGTTCCAGAATAGAGACTGAATCAACAGATGGGAACCACGGTTCTATTCCATGACTCATGGTCCGAACCACGGTCTGTGGTTTGGACCTATCATTCCTGGAAATATGAAATTTTTCTAAGTTTCAGACTTAGATAGCTGGTTCAATTTTCGAGGTGTTACAATATCTCCTCCTTAGGATCATTCATCCTCGAATAAAGACTAAACAAGAGAAAACTGAAGAGAAAAATAGCCCAACCAGCAACAAAACATGGTATTCAAGGAATGAAAACTGCACTTTTCAACTTAAAACATGGTTAAATCAACATCGAAAACATGTATGCATTCTAGGATCATGAGAGTAACTGATGGAATAGGATCGGAGGAACATACTAAGGATGAAACTATTACCTCAAGCTGGAACGGAATCAAAAGGAAAGAGATGGGGATATTTGGCCTCCATGGCCTCTTCCGCTTCCCAAGTAGCTCCTTCAACAAGTTGATTTCTCCAAAGAACTTTTATCGAAGCGACTTCTTTGTTCCTCAACCTATGAATCTGATGATCAAGGATTTCTACAGGGACCTCCTCATAGGTAAGATTATCCTTCACACCTACATCCTCCAAAGGTACAATCAAGGTCGGACCACCAACACACTTCTTCAATAAGGAAACATGGAAAACTGGATTAACCGCTTCCAAATCCGACGGCAAATCCAACTCATAAGCAACCTTACTAACATTCCTCAGAATCCAATAAGGACCTACAAAACGGGGACTAAGCTTTCCTTTCTTGCAAAATCTCATCACACCCTTCATGGGTGACACTTTAGAAAAACCCAATCATCAACTTCAAACTCTAATTCCCTCTTCCTCACATCCGCGTATGATTTATATTGACTCTGACCGGTCTTCAACCTCTCCCTAATAAGCTGGACCTTTTTCATGGTCTCATGCACCGAATCAGGGCCAATCAAAGATGCCTCACCTACCTCAAACCAACCAATAGGAGATCTACATCTCCGACCATAAAGTGCCTCATACGGAGCCATCTGGATGCTAGAGTGAAAGTTTTTATTGTACGCAAACTCGATAAGAGGTAAGTGATCATCCTAATTATCTTTGAAATCAATCAAAAAAGCTCTCAACATATCCTCTTAAGTCTGAATAGTACGCTCTACCTGGCCATCTATCTGAGGGTGAAAAGTTGTGCTAAGCTTCACCTGAGTACCAAGACCTCTCTGAAATGACCTCCAAAACCTATCTTAAATAATGGACAAAGGAACACCATGCAATCGAACTATCTCCCGGATGTAGAGTCTGGCATAGTCATCTACTGAATCTTTATTCTTAACAGCCAAGAAGTGGGATGATTTAGTCATCCGATCGACAATCACCTAAATCGAATAATGTTGCCTTCGAGTACGAGGCAAACCTGTAATGAAGTCCATATTGATCGCTTCCTATTTCCAAGTGGGAAGGTCAATATCCTGAATCATGCTACCCGATCGTTGGTGCTCTACCTTCACTTGCTAACAGTTGGGCCACTTAGCCATAAAACCGGCTATGTCCCTCTTCATACCATTCCACCAATAGACTTCCCATAGATCACGGTACATCTTGATGGCACCGGGGTGGATGGAATATCTAGAATTATGAGCCTCAGTCAAAATCTGCTGGTGCAACCCATCTACATCTGGCATACATTGTCAACCCTGATAACGAAGTACACCATCTCCCTCTTGGGAGAACACCTCAACCCTTTGTTGATTGACTGCACCCTTAAGCTGAAGTAAAATGGGATCACTGTATTGCTTTGCCTTCACTTCTGCTACCAAGGATGATTCGGAACCATTCTGAATAATTACACCACCTTTCGTCGAGTCCATAAGGTGAACTCCCAACCGAGCTAGCCTATGAACCTCCTTAACCAGTTTCTTCTTTCCTTCTTCGACTAAAGACATACTACCCATCGACAATCTACTAAGTGTATCTGCCACAACATTGGCCTTACCCGGATAGTAAAGCACACTCATGTCATAATCCTTAAGAATCTCAAGCCATCTCCTTTGTCGCAAATTCAATTCCTTCTGAGTGAACACATACTGAATACTCTTATGATCGATGAATACATCCACATGCATACCATACAAGTAATGTCTCTAAATCTTCAAAGCAAAGACCACGACTGTCAACTCAAGATCATGAGTAGGATAGTTCTTCTCATGAGTCTTAAGTTGTCTCGAAGCATAAGCAAATAACCTTACCATGCTGCATCAAAACACAACCCAAACCAATCCTAGAAGCATCACAATACACAACAAAATCATCTAGGCCCTCGGGTAGAGCTAACACTGGAGCTGTGGTCAATCTAGTCTTCAATTCCTGAAAGTTCTTCTCACACAAATCAGACCACTAAAATTTTACCTTCTTCTGAGTCAATCATGTCAAAGGGGCAGCAATGGAAGAAACTCCTTCCATAAACATCCTGTAGTAGCCAGCCAAACCCAAAAAGCTTCTAATATCAGACGGGGAAGTGTGTCAAGGCCAGTTCTTTACTGCCTCAATCTTTTGAGAATCAACTCGAATACCATCCCTAGTCACAATATGACCCAGAAATGCAATGGACTGCATCCAAAACTCACACTTTCTAAACTTAGCAAATAACTGTCGGTCCTTGAGAGTTTGCAACACAACTCTCAAATGGTTCGCATCCTCCTCCTCACTCTGAGAGTAGATGAGGATATCATCAATGAAAATATCACAAACATATCCAGGAACTGTTTGAACACACGGTTCATCAAATCCATAAAGGCTGCAGGAGCATTTGTTAGACCAAAAGACATCACAACAAATTCATAATGACCATACCGAGTTCTGATGGTTGTCTTCATAATATCACACTCTATAACACGAAGCTGATGATAACCGGATCTAAGGTCAATTTGGAGAAGAAACTAGCACCCTGAAGCTAATAGAACAAGTCATCAATCCTAGGAATGGGATATTTATTCTTGATTGTGACCTTGTTAAACTGACGATAGTCAATACACATTCTAAGAGAACCATCTTTCTTTCGAACAAATAAAACTGAAGCACCTCATGGAGAAATGCTAGGTCTAATGAAACCTTTATCAAGAAGATCCTTTAACTCCTTAAGCTCCACGGGAGCCATTCTATAGGGAGGAATAGAGATAGGATTTGTATCTGGGAGAAGATCTATCCCAAAGTCGATCTCCCACTCGGGAGGGACTCCAGGAAAATCCTCGAGAAACACTTCTGGAAACTCATTTACAATAGGAACAGACTGAAGGGATGGGGTTTCAAACTCCGTGTCCATAACCCGCACTATGTGATAAACATACCCCTTTGAAATTATCTTCCTAGCCTTAAGATAAGATATGAAATGACCTTTCGAGGAAGGGGGACTACCTTGCCATTCTAAAACCGATTCATTTGGAAACTTGAAACTGATAACCCGAGTATGACAATCAACAGAAGCATAGTAAGCATGTAGTCAATCCATACGAAGAATAACATCAAAATATGCCATCTCCAACTCTACTAAATCCGCTGAAGTGACCCTATGAAGGACTGAGATAGGGTAATTTTGGTAGATCCTTTTGGCTAAGACTGACTCACCAACAGGAGTAGAAACACAAAAGGGTTCTAGAAGAAATTTAGGACATACTTCGAACTTGCATGCTACATAAGAGGTCACAAAAGATAAGGAGGCACTGGGGTCCAACAAAGCATACACATCGAAAGAGAAGACTTTTAACATACCAGTAACAACATCTGGGGAATCCTCCGGGTCCTGACAAGAGGACATAGCATAAAGGCGGTTCTGGCGCTGACCACCAGAGCTAGAAGTTGTGCCATGTTGGGCTGGTCGACCTCTTGGGGCTGCTGGAGCAGACTGAGCCCTACTACCACCCTGCCCCTTCTTAGCTAAAGGACAATCTCTAACCATGTATCCAGCCTGTCCACACCCAAAGAATGCTCCCGTGCCCGCATGACACTCACTCTGGTGATTCTTCCCACACTTGCTGCAAATGGGATGGGACGGTCCTCTAGTGACACTCCCCTGACACTGTGAATAAGAACCATATCCTCTACCACTCTAATCATGATGAGGCTTTTAGGCCTGGGTAGGAGCACTAGCAGAAGAATGAATGGGTCCTGATGACTTCTTCTGGCATGAGGAGCGATGTCCGCCATCGGACCTCTGATGACCAAAACCTGATCCCTCGGATCTAGCCCTCTTGTTCTCCCTAGCCATCTCCTTAAGCATGTCTCCCTCGATCTGGTGAGCATAGGTCATGAGTCTGGAAATGTTCATATCACTCAACAGCATAACAGACCTACACTCCTTTTTCACCAAATCTGAAACCCCATAAATAAACTTACTCATCTGATCATGTGGGTCCGTTGCCATAGAGGGGTCATACCTAGACTACTGAGTGAACTTCAAACTGTACTCCTGAACAGTCATGGATCCCTGTCTCAAGTTCACAAACTCCTCAGTCTTCGCTTGCCTCAACTCTCGAGGAAAGAACCGGTCAAGGAAGTCTCTCTCGAAACACTCCCAAGTCATAAGGACCTCATCCCTAACTCTAACTTCCTTCCAATGCGTGAACCAGATATGAGCCACATCGTTGAGTTGATAGAATGCCAACTCAACATAATCAACCCCAACAACTTGTATCACATCAAAGATTTTCTTTACTTCATTAATACATTCACCTTCGAACCCCAAAACTCTGGCGGGTTCATACAGACAAAATCATGAACTCGGGCCGCTACCTCACCTTGAGGGTGGACGGGGGCAGGATCCTGCTGATTGGCCTAGGTGGCCAAGGTTTAGGCTAGCAAATGGATAGTGTTCCTAAACTCTTCAGTCATGACCTCGGGGACCGAAACTGGAAGAGCGGCATTCTGAACGGCTCGGTGAGGCATAGCACGTTGAGGCATGATCTGAAACGTACAAGGTAAGGATTAGAGGAACATTAGATTTAAGCTCTATTGCACGATATGATCATGAAAAAAGTAAAGTTTTCTAAGACATCTCATATCTTACCTCTCATATGTGTGGCACGCTTCACACATATGAAGGAGACTCTACTCGATGCGGCTTTCAGACATCCTAGGACTCTTAAACCTGAGGCTTTGATACCAAGTTTTTTACACCCTGAGGTTACTCCCTAGACGTAACACGGGACTTGAGACCACAAGTTCCCTAAGCTAACCCTTGGTCATAGCATCCTCAAGCATAACAAAAGATAAGCGGAAACATAATAGATAAATCTGAAATCACATAAATGGATAATCAAGTCAAATAGGAATACAAAATCCATAAAAAGACTCAAAAGTTGTCTATATCTGAAAAGTCTCTAATCATGACATAAAGAGTTGCTAGGACAAGACCCTAACTAACTCAAAGTATGGAAAATAAAATAGCTAACACTGACTGAGACATATCTAGTCCTTGATCTAAGAGGACTCACCAACAGCTGACAGAACGTGGCCTGGAATCTCTAGCCACGGGTCTGGGTAGGAACACTTGAATCTGCATCATTAAAAGATGCAGCACAATGTATGCGTCAGTACTATAGGATGTACTGAGTATGAGAGTGATGCATGAACATAATAAAAAAACCATTAAAACATGCTTAAAATGAACTTGGTACATAAATAAAGGACATGAATAAGTATTGAGATAAAAGACATAAGACATGAAAGAAAGTTTAAGTTCAAGGTATAGAATCATATAACTTCATAGCTTGAAAATAATCATGTGGGGGTTTCTCTTAACCGACATAAACCATGCTGAGCTACATGGAGTCCAGTATCATTTACCTACACTGAAAAGGCTGTCCTAACCGGCCAAAGTTAGAACCATGTCATACCAAGATCCTGTCATGATAAGCCACAGAGGGCAACCTACGGTGGCAACGTAGTTTTGGACTTGGGTTATCTGAACTCTCGTCTCTCACTGCTAAATACTACTCCCAAAACATATAACATGAGCTCATATACATGTGACATCTCTGTTGCCAAACTTGTTCATAACATGTTCATACCCCGGATCATTATACTACTCATGAATTATAGTTTAGAAATTGATTCATGAGCACTGATTGAACATCGGGTGTCTTGCATTGTATCATAATTCATAACTTGAAAACTTGCATGGCCTTAGTTCAATTTCATAATAACATATAATTTCATAAAACATAAGAACTAGGCATGCACTTGCTTAAAATTCATGAAATCATGCCGTCATTTTCCCCAATTTCTTAAATCACTTCATGCATGTAGGATTCACCATAATTAACCTTCAATTCATGAAATAGGAGTTTATATGTAAAAACCCATGCAAAATCATGCAACTTAATAGAATTTCATAATAAAATCATGAGAAGGCAATTTATAGCAAAACCCATAAGAATTGGGTAAAACCCCTAATTTGAAAGTTCATGAAATCACAATTTGAAATTTAGGGTTTTGGGTACAAGGGTGAGAGGAACCCATTGTTGAATACCCACATACCTTGATTGAAGCTAACCCACTTAAATTGAAAATACTTAGGAGACTTGGACTTGGAGCTTGAGACCTTGAACTTGAGAGAGTTCTTTTCCTTTTTGGGAGATGAATGAGGTAATGAGAAGGGACTTCGGCTAATAAGGGTGAAAAACCTTCTAGAAATAGCCAAAAACGACATCATTTAGGAGTTAAAAGGGTGGGTAATGATTAAAATACCCCTGGGATTTAATTAAGAAAAAACTGAAAAATGAGTCAGCTTCAGGAATCACGGGTCGGTTCTATGGGTCATCGTTTGAACCATGACCCGTGGTTCCAACTCATAGTTCTTGGCTAACTAATCAGGCTGCGGAATGTAATCTATAGGTCAACAGGACAGACCCGTAGAATGGATGACGGGTCGTTAATTGGACTCGTCATTTTTGGGAACCTAGCTGGTCTCTGGATCAACCCACGACTCAGAAGGAAGTTCCGTCATTTGAACGACAAGTCGTAGAACTGAGTTATCATTTTCATAGGGACTTGTCATGCCTTTGATCTGGTTCCACGAGTCGACAGGACGGACTCGTGGTTTGAACCACAGTCCATAGAACTAACTCATGGTTCCAGACCAGAGACTGAATCAACAGAAAGGAACCACAGTTCCATTCCATGACCCGTGGTCTGAACCACAGTCGGTGGTTTGGACCCGTCATTTCTGGAAACATGAAATTTTCTTGAGTTTCAGACTTAGATAGCTGGTTCAATTTCTGAGGTGTTACATCTTTGAATGGTGCATGCCCTCTCCCAATATATACTAGGTTGGGATGATTTTCTGGCAATGATTTAGCAAGAGACCTAAGATTAAATGATCAAGATTATCTTGTGGTGTTGGTTTTATTACTTCACTATGCATTTTGCCCAGTTTGAATTATCCAGTGATATATAGTCTTACAATGAAGAACCTCTACCTTTTGATTTGCTTAATTAGTCTTTGCTTGAGCCATATACTGGGGTAACGACTTGATGCACGATAATAAGGCACTTTGTAGTGGTGGTGATTAGTCATGAAGTAAGGACGAACTACGATTCGTCATGGTGGAGAAGAAAAATGGTGCACGGACAAGAAAGGAGAACGTACTATGATACATTCACTTAAAGAGTCAGAATCAATCAAAGAGGCATCAAAATAGGAACTTTCAATTAGGGATAGCTCAACAAGGTCGAGATCAAGATGATCGATCTTAAAAAGATGAATTATAAGATGTATAGATCATGTCTTTTGTAAATATTTATCTATTTCGCACATTTACATGAAAATGTCATGTTCCGTCCATGTTAACATACGCTTTTGATCAAGTGTAGTTGACTATTTTACTATGAAAAAAATTACATCAAAACCAAGTATGTCGGGCCCGTGCTAAGAACGGATCATTTACCAACTAATATTTATATCTGTCAGTCAATTCTTTGATGATCTAAGAACACTACTTTTGCTAATTAAAAACATATTTATGAATTCACTAAATAAATAATTATATTAATATAGATAACATAATAAAATTATATTTGTATATTAGTGACAATGAGCTAAAATTATTTTTAAAATTTTTAAATAAGCAACGTAAATGTAATATCGTAAACCATAACGGTAATTAGTGTTATGAAGCAAAATATTGAGGGAGATTACTAAACCCAAAAAAATAACTTATTTTGAAGTGTCATGTCATATTTTTGATATATATGAGATACAAATTCAAAATGAAATGTACTTAACTAATTTGGCCAAAATTGGATGAATTTCATGCAATAAAAATAGAGAAATAACTTTTATGTAATAAACTTTTAAATTGAATAATTTTTACTATATGATAAAAAATAGAAAAGTAATTTTGTATATATAATTTTGACATGATTAGTTCAAAAGTTAAATGACCACAATGAAATTACCCAAAATATGTGGTGAAAAACTATGAATGATAAGACTGTATTCCCTCCGTTCCATATTAGTTGGTCACTTTCCTTTTTACACGCATATTAAGAAATCATAAATAAGAAGGTAGTTTTACTAATTCACCCCTTACGAAACTTTTTTGGAACTTTACAAACAAGTGTGAACACTTTCAAAAAGAATTAATTGCAAGGGTAATATGGGAAAAATTTAATAAATGTTTTCTTGATTTAGTAAGATGTCCAACTAATATGGGACAACTATTTTTAGTATATAGTGATCAACTAACATGGGACAAAGGGAGTAGTAGGGAAACATATATAAAAATATTGGTATGTCAATTGTGGCCCACAAATAGGACAAAAAGGTAATAAGAATTTATTTGATTTTTATATCAGTAGAGCATAGGGTACTACTTTTATAGCTGGGCCCAAACACAGTAAAACTTGCATTGCATTCAGTACAACTCTTTATTGTTGTGTTAGTCCCTCTTGCTCACTTATATAAAGTAGAATATATATAATGTGGTTAGTGAATATATGCAAACTAAAATTATTATTTTTCAATTTAAAATTGTGGTTATAATTTTTTTTTAGCCTAGACGACATTGCCACACTTAAAAAGTGTGGCTATAGGGACGCATGTACATTAGAAAATGTTACACTTCACAAATGTTGTCGTAGAGGAGGTATAAAAGACTACACCTTAGAAATGTGGCTAATGACGAAGCAAAAGGCACGCTTGAAAGCGTAGTTTTATTAAATAAAAGTGTTGCTAATGAGGTACTACAAAGCGTGACCTTTGTACCTCATGGGTCACGCTTTTTAAGTGTAGCTGCTATAGCAACACTAAAAAGTGTGGCCTAAAGTCAAAGGTTACGCCTCCTTAGGCCACCCCCGGAAAAGCGTTGCCAAAAGTTAAAAAGTGTGGCCTTTGATCAAAGGACACACTTTTTGCTAATTTAGGCCACACTTGGCTAAAAGCCTAAAATGTTGCAGTGCACCATCATGATAGTCACTACAACACCAACTACATCCACCATGACAACTATCACCACCACCATTTCTAGTCACTAACACCAACTATTATCATCACCACAGTCACTAGCGAACATAAATGTTTTAAATGTTTACCAAGTAATAATTTAATTTTATTAAATTAATCATTAAGTGTTCAGATCTATAGACAATATTTTAATCATTCAGATGTACATTCAGATTCAGACTTTTTAATCTTAATGAAAACAAATTAGGCCTGTGAGTATGTTGTTGTTATAATTGTCTCTGAGTTGATTCACTTGCCTATGGCCCAACATTACAAATTTTAATTGTTAAAATCTTTAATCAGATTTTAAATTAAACACTTTCCTTTCTTGAAGTTTGTGTACAATCAAACACGATTATATACGATTGATGAAATCAGGAAGTACATTTTACTTGGCTGAAACTCTTTGGTCATTTGCAATATGATTTATTTTATCTATTTTAGGAAGTCTTTGTGAGTCTATAAAGCTACAATTTTAACATAACCAAGTTATATAGAATTTTGAAACTGTTTACCCGAAAGTTTTGGAAAGCCAGTATATAAATTTATTTGAATGTATTACATTTTAGAATATTGTAATAGGTTGCTAGCATGAATTACACTATTTTTGAATAAAAACATGTTACACTCCCCTTGGCCCTTGAGAAAAGAAAAATAGAGGGGTGGAAAATGTCGCTGTAAGTGAATGTGCCTTAGAGAAAGTAAGGACGAGGTGGGGATAGGCTTAGCCAGTATGAACTCACTGGTGTGTGTTTGTGGAAGCTAATAAGGTCAATTTGTTATTTCTTCTTCTTCTTCTTTCTCTTGTTGGGGTGGTTAAGAATGGCTGCTGCAGCTCTTTTATCTCTTTCTCTACCTAAGCTTAATGTAACTAAAGCTTCAGGCAGCGCTATAACTTTTGTTCCTGACACTCTTGAAGAGAAATTTGGTCGTAAAGGCATCAAATTTTCAGATGCAGGGACAGTTGAGCTGACTGTTAGAAATGGAAGTTCAGTAAAGCTACAAATACCCAATGCCCACGTCACCTCTTACAAGCCTAAAGTTTATTGGAAAGATGATGGCTTTGAGGAAGTTCTTTATACCCTTCCTCCTTCGAGAGGTGGCATTGGTTTGGTAATCAACGAAATCTTGGAGCCTAATCCTAAAGGACCAGCAGCCACAACACCACCTTCTGAGTGGACTGTCACAGATGTTGATTCTGACTCTATTGATGCTCTCCAGGTATGAACTCTCCTCCCATTTAGAGCCATAAATGAGATTACTTTCTGAATAAGCCTGTTCCAAACTATTTAAGATAAGATTGGAATAGTAGATTAGCAATAAGCACATGACTAAATGATTGAACAGATCAATTATCTCTTTCTTCAATGCTTGCTTGACTAAATCAATTCAAAGACACTTAATTATCAATACCAACCAGTGTTTTAGGCATAAATAGAAAATGTATTGTGTTGAATTTTCTTCATCTTTTATTTACCTTTCTCCTCAACAACAACAACAAAAAAAAAAGGTTCTTGATTTTTTAACTTCATCCCTTGTTCAGAAAATAGATTTCCCCAGTATTGCACTACTATTTTCATTGTTTAAATTGTTTCTCATATTTTCCCCTTGGCCCAAAAGGGAATAATTTACTCCTAGCACTGTTATGGGCAGGTTGAATTGAGCTGCAGCCGAGGGACTCTAGATATTAACTATGTGGTGTCACTCTATCCACTGAGCATGGCAACAGCAGTTATAGTGAAGAACAATGGCCGAAAGCCTGTCAAGTTAACGACTGCTATACTAAGCCATTTCAAGTCTAAGACAAGAGGGGGCACAGGAATACAAGGACTCCGGAGCTGCACTTATTGCACACATCCTCCTTTGTCTTCTTCCTTTGAAATTTTATCTCCAGGGGAAGCTATGAAAACTGAGGAACCTGATGTGTTCTCTTTTGGTTGGGAACCAGAGAAGAAGCCCGGCATATGGTCAACTCAAGATGTGCCCATCACTGTTCTCAAGCACAAGATCAGTAGACTTTACAGTGTTCCACCACAAGAAAAAGCAAAGGAATTTTATAATTCAATACCTTCAAAATATGAAACAATCGATCAGGTAGCACATTCAAAACAAACACTCTCCTAAGTAGATACAAGTAATACTTAATTTATGCTGTTTTATAACTCATGGTTTAGTGTTCCTTTAGTTTGTAGATGCTCCTCTTACTAAAACTAATGTCTTCAACCCCAAAAATTGAAGACATAATGTAGTTGAAATTTCAACATGAAGAGATGTCATTTTAACTTTGATCTCTATATATTAGCATTTTAAGAACAAATTTGTCACAACTTTAATCATCTGTCTTAAGAGAGTAAAGTGCAGAAACGAAGTCATCCAAAACAAGAAGACAGCTTTTTCTAAATTTATGTCTTAAGAGAGAATAAAGTGCAGAAAAGCTATATTTAGAAACAGCAGAAGACTTAAATGTTTTTTTTTCCAGGGTCGTGAGCTCTTCTTCAGGATAATACGTATGGGGTTTGAAGATATTTACTTATCAAGTCCAGGTTCATTTTCAGAAAAGTATGGGAAGGATTACTTTATCTGCACAGGCCCTGCTTCAATGTTGGTTCCTCTTGTTGTGAATCCTGGTGAAGAGTGGAGAGGAGCACAAGTTATTGAGCATGATAATTTATGATTTTTTCTTCTTTTTTTTTTTTTTAATATCTTTATTTTACAAGCTTTCTGTACCTCGTGAATTCTTCGTCAAGAAACTGCAATATTATCCAATGCCAGATGTACTTGGTTATTCCTCAAGAAAAAGTTATTGCACTATCGCTTGAAAAGACCTTTTTTAGTTTAATGTTTTTGCTCCACCTGAAGAGTAATTGTAGTTATCAATCTAAGAATTCCAAAATACAAATGGATTTGGGGAATACTTGTTTTTTCTTTGCTTTAAAGCAAATTCAGTGAGTTGATTGTTAAGAAGATTGTTCAACAACAACAACATACCCAGTGTATTCCACAAAGTGGGTTTTGGGGAGGGTAGAATGTTAAGAAGATGGTTCAGGTAGAGATATATTCTTTCAACTGCAGGGGCTAAATAATAAGCTTTAATAGAATCCACACATGGCACATGTTACACCCATAAATCCTTCCCTGAAAAAGAGAGGGAGTACCCACCACCCAAAATATCATATCAAGACATGTCCAAAATACACATAAAAAAGGGAGCATAATCCACAAACCCTTTTAACCATACCCAACCAAAAGTTATCCAAATACAAGTTAAGAAATATCATATCATGGAACAAGTATAACAGAACTCGGTCATCCTCACATACCACCTCACCCCATTCTTTCTCTTCTTCTGTTTGGCATGGCTGCCATTAACACTTGTCTCCGCTCTCCAAATATAATTTCCGGTTCTCCCATTTCTAGATCCCCGAGCAAAAGCATATCCATATTTCCTCATTTCTGCATTCCCCTCCACTACAGGAGCTTAACAAGAAGTATTCCATTGCCAGGGGTAGCTTCAATCTCATACCCACCCATCGACACAGAATACTTGGAAAGTGAGTTCAGTGGACATGGAGTCACCTTCACAGGAGTTAACGACAGTTGTGTTGTCCGCATGGCATTGGAGAATGGAAGTATAGCTAACTTGATGCTTCCAAGTGGTTTGATCACATCATACAAAGCTCAAATGTGGCATGGAGGCACAATGGAGTTGCTGCATACCACTGTCTCAGAAGGACAGAATGGTTCACCAGTCATTGAAGGAGGAGTTTCACTCACCTGCAATTGCGACAACGACGAAGGTTTTTCATGGTCGCCAAGTTCTTGGGCTCTTCATCAAGTTAAAGGAGATCCTCAAGGAGCTATTCAGGTGCCTTTTGTTTCTTTTAGATACTATTTACTTATGAATGGTTTACAAGTGCCTAGTATGTTGTTGATTCGGATGGTTAGACTTGTTGGAGGTGCAGGTGGAATTGATTTGCACAAGTTCAGATGGAAAGGTTGAAGCTAAGTATATGGTTACTCTGCAACAAGATCTTTTAACTTCAGAGATTAAAATCTTTAATTTAGGTATGGCAAGCCTCCAGATGATGGGTTCAGTTCTTAGCCATCTGACAGTAAGCACGCCAGAAGCCAGCTACGCAGTGGGACTGCAAGGGTCAGATTTCTTCAGCAAACCTCCATTTTTATCTAACTTCAGCATTCTTCCTCCTGGCTTTGGGAAGACGAAAAATCAGCCTTTTAAGAAATCTTTTGGGGAAATATTCTCACGCTGGGGTACAAAAAATCAAAGTCCAGAGAAAATTGCAAGAGAAACAGAAAAAGAGTTGGAGGGTGAAGAAACAGATAACTTCAAGCATTTGACTGATGAAATGATCAAAATATATAAAAGCGCACCAAGGAACTTCACACTCATTGATCGGGTAAACAGTCTTCATGGATGATTCAGTATAAATTGCTTTCTGAATTCTAGCTGCTAATTGATCTTGACATGTTGACAATTATTCATTATTAGGGAAGACGAAACTCAGTGGTAGTAGGACGGGACGGATTCAAAGAAGTTTACTTGCTGAGTCCTGGCTCAAGACATGAAAGTTATGGGAGATACTCATACATATGTGTTGGGCAAGCCGCTTTGCTTCAACCAATAATCATAGAATCTCAGAGTGAATGGAGAGGTAAACAAAGTTTGCATAACCCAAATATGTGAAGTTCTGAACCAGCAAAGCAAGCCAATCAACTTGTTTTCACACAGAATAGAGCTTCTCATAGCAAATCAAGAGATGGCAACATCATTACAATACAGAAACCATAAGCAGATATACTTGAATTAACTTTGACAGACAGCTCTGATGTGGATATCAAGCTATAAATCCTATGAAGAACCATTTGATTGTTAGAAAGAGAGGTCTGCTGTGGATATTAGCTATAAATACTGTTTGGTTGTTTAAAACATAGGTCTGTTTGTCCTGTTGCCCATGTTTTCCCTCATTAACTCAAATAAAGCTTGCAAATGTTATTTCACTCATCTGCTCATGAAATCAATTTACTCAACAAGCTATAGAAAGCAAATTTATTTTAAATGGACAATTAAACAGATGTGAAGAACCAAGCCTATTGGCAGTGCATGCAATAGCAATATCTTTTTTTGAAAAAGGAAGACTTCAATTAGCATCATACTAGCATCCAAATAATCAATTCGGTTGATAGGATACTAGTTCTGTAGCAAAGTAGATTAATCCTCAATGAGAAAATTAAGATACTGAAGGTCCCTATTTAGTACCCACTATCTAAGAGTTGGATGTATAATAGAAGACCAGCTACATATTTTAGGTGGGAACAAGGTTGTAGCTTTGGTCTTGATTGCCTTTCCACAACGAAAGTATGAATGCTGCCAAAAGTACAGCTAAGATACCAAAAATCAATATGCGAGAAGAAGCATAGCCTTTTTGGGGAATGACATCTTGAGATTCTGTTCCATTATGGGCAACATCATTTGAAGATACTTGCAAATCTCCATTAGCTTGAGCATCTTCTGTTGAAGATACTGATTCGGAGTTCAGATGGTAGTGTTTCCCATCATTAGATGTTGTCCCATCTCTATACTCGAGCCTTTTACAATGGAAGAGGCCATTTACTTCAGACTTTTCTGGACTTCGTTCACACCTGCACAAGGACGGACTCCTAAACCTTCTGGTTTTCCTCTCGGAAACGTCTGAGTTCACATCATTGGCATCCTGAAGAAGATGTATAAGTTTTCTTGGCGTTGCAAAGATCTTCACACTTTCGACATTAAAATGAGAACGTGACCTCTGAAGCACAAAAAAGAGAAATGTCAACCATGTTAGGGCAGCCATTAAATAGATATTAAATAGTACACCATACTAGAAGCACATAAATTCAATGTGTCAAGGAAATCCCATAGATTTGTTATTTAACTTGCAACAATTACAGAATTTCTCTGGGCACATCCTAGAGAAATCATATACATCAAATTTTTTACTTCTAAGAATGGGATTGCTATTTGATTAGTTTTGTGGCAGATGCACTAGAGGGTACCGCCTATTATGTTTATTTCTTTAATCCCCTTCGTAAGTCAAATAACTGAGTTGTATCTTCTGTTCATCAATAATACACAAGGTAGTTTTTTAGCTCCAAAAGACTCCCAGTAATTTTGATAAATATATTTGCTTCTTAGAAATATCAGCCCTCAGATCTGTATGCTGTCTGTTATTCCAACAAACTTCTACTAAAATTTGAATTTTGACTTTAGAAGAAGTAAAGTAATTTGAACTTACAACACTATAAGCTGAGCAAAGAACGAACAACACTCAATAACATGTTTTACCTGAGGACTTGGAGTAGCACTTCTGACAAAACCATTTCGGGCAGATCCTGGCATAAATCCAGCAAATACAGCAGCGTTGTCTCCAGTATCATTATGAACCTCATAGTGCTCAGAGTTTATGACACCATTTCCATGTGTTAATTCAGAGAAGATGCCATCCTTAAGAGAGACATCAACACCACCATTTGCACTCTTCTTCCAAAGCTTTCGGTTCACACTCCTATCATTACCCAAAACATAAGGGTCCTGATTGATTGAAACAGGGGAGTCCATGAGTGGTTCATAGTCAACAAACGAATTAATTGTGTGTGATTCTGGTGATGCAGTTACAGATGATTGGTCACCAGAGCCCCACAGATTTCTCCTCATGTTCCCTCTACTATCAACGTTGGATCCAGTCATCGAATCTACATCTCTCTCAAAGTTTGAACCCTTCTCAGAGCATATTCTCTTTGCAGTCTGTAATGCTTCAAATGCAGCCCCTCTAACATAAAGCATCTTGTCAGATTGACATTTTTCCATCTCCTCAATAACCATTCTAAGCTCAGAATGTATGCTTCTTTGATCCAAATACTTCATCAAAGAGTTGACCATATGAATGGCAGACAATCTTTTTTGAGAGTTTCCTTCTCCACTGCTACTACTTAAAATTTGTAATCCAGACTGTATCAACAATCTTGCATAAGCTTCCATTATTAAGCTGTTGTGTTTGGCTAATGAAGTGACTAGAGCCATATGAGAATTTGTTTGTGTATGCTTCTCCAAAGCCCCAGCAACTCTTTGACAAACCTCATGAACCATCTCATTTGAAGCAACCCGCCAATTATCAGAATCCACCAGAGCCTTTAGGCAGAGAGCAGCTCCAGAAGATAAACTCTCCTGTCTCCCGAGAAGACAATCTGAAAGGGGCTTTGATAGGGAGTGTATAATGTATCTTTTCTTTTCCTCAGGTGTCGTTGGGTCCATACTGTACCTCGCAATGGCTGGAACAACTTTTGAACAAGCTTGGTGAAGGGCAAAAGATCCGGCACTGGATGTGAGGGTCTTGATGATAGTGGTCATGATGTTATCAATCTGAGGTACAATTTTAGGTCCATGTACACGGGCAAGTACCTCATAGAGTGAAATTGTGTATTCACCTGATGATGCATTGGATTCTTTGGTTTCAGAAACCTGAGCAAGAAAGAGGGGGATTGCCTTGGAATCTAGCTCTTTCACATATGACTTCAATGCTTTCATTGCACATTTTCTACTCTCAGCGTCCTTATCCAAATTCTCCAGCTCTCTTCTAAGTATAGGGCTCAGACTTCTCCCCATTACTACTACTTACCTACAATCAATTATCATGTTAGACTGCGCAAAACCAAGGAAATAAATCTTGAGACATATGTTAACAAACTGAAACTTCAGTTTACAGCCAAAACAACAACATAGTCAGCGTGATCCCACAAGTGAGGTTACGGAAAGTGCAGAGTGTACTCAGACCTTATCCCCACCTGTGCCGCAATTTAATACAAGAAATTTTTAAAGAAATCCAAATATTAACATACGGGTATATCCAATTCTTATCAAGATTGGCTTTTAAGAAGAAGAAAAACTTGAATCTGTAAGTCCGTCAGAAGGAGACTTTGGGATATTATAAGAATCAATATTTAATCAAGAACTCAATAAAAACTTACTACCATTTTAAAGTTGAAGTTTACAGAAGAAAAGAAAAAAACAAGTTGGTACCAAGAAACCGAGATATTAACATACTTAACCCAAAAATGAAAAGTTAGATCGGAAACACAAACTTGCAGTTATAGTGAAAAGGAGACTTGAGATGCTAGTAAAAAAATCAAAGGGGTTACCAAGATTGGAAGATAACCAACACACACCTTCTCTTCAGTCAAAGATGAGTCCCTTACAACAGCAACAAGAAATGGCACCGAAAATCACAATAAAATGAGATTCGAAAGAGTGCCAAGGTATGAACAGATACTTTTGCTAAAGAGAGTGGATTGTATTGTATTGTATTGGTTGCTAAAGAAAGTAAAAGTGTGGTAAGTAGGAGTACGAATTTGCTCTGCGTTTTTAGCGCTCCGCTGTCTGATTTGTTTTTGAGGGGTACCCTTCAATTTTGAATCTTTCTCCTTAATTCCCCCGCCTCCCCTCCTTCAAATTTCAATATCTCTTGCTTTCACAAATCTACCCCCGAAAGGTATAATAAAGATAAGGGTTTTTTTAATTTTGAATTTAAACTCTTTTTTCTTTTGATTGCTGGAATTTCTCACATGTTGCTCCTATATTGTGTCTAGAAGTGACAACTGAACGGGGTTGGATGATTTTATGCCGTTCAAAATGGGTTAACTTAATAAATGTGGACTAAAATGAGAGATTTTGATCAAAATAGTGTTGAATGAGGGATAAATCCAACAAATTCGTTTGTCAGATTTTTCATAATTAAAATGGTGAAAACGCATGGGTAATAGAGCATCTTCAGTGTGCAACTTTCACGTTAAAAAATGAATGAATCGTTAAATATTTTTACACTAAAGGTGCTCTATGATACATGAGTCTTCTGTGAATACTTTGTATTTTCAAGAAAGGCTCATATCCTCTAAAGCACTTTTAGTGTTACTTTACCAATCAAAGAATCAAAAAAAACTGTCATTTTCTGCACAGATGGGACCATAGGGGACGACTTTTTCAGACTCTAAAGACTCATGTATCTTAAGGCACCTTCAGACAAATTACGAAGACGCCCTTAAATATGTTTCTCAAACTAATGAGTATTAGTTAGGTATGAAACTCACACTTCCAATAGTTTGGGTATGAAACTAAAAAAAAAGATAATTTAGGTATGTTTTTGATACTTCATTCTAAATTATAAAATAAGTCGATTAACATATGAAATACTTCACGTCTTAAATTTTAATCTTTGTCTTCAAAAAACTGTAGCCTCCTCTTTATAGCATCATACATATCAAGAAGTTGTTACATTGTCAAATGAACATAGTATTTTGTAGAAATTATAAAATAATTTGATCAACATGCGTCTTCCTTAGAATGACTAGTATCAATTTCGTGATTTACTCCTGCAAAAAAAAAAATTAAATATAATAGAGATACTTAATAGTACTAACATAAAATCAATTACTTAATACATATAAATCGTTATATTACGTATATGCGTATTTTGTCTACCGAGTCTTGTCTCCTATCATCTACAAATTAGAAGAAGGAAGAATATTAGTCAATTTATACCAATAATAGAGCATAACACTTTACATTCTAAGAATAAAAAGATTGTAAAATTAAGGAATGATCAAAAAATCTACTGAATAAGATCCGAAAAGATAGATCAAATTTCTTGAAGTCTTAAAATAAATAATAAATGGAACGTGACAAGAAGTGGTTACGTTGTTCGAATGGTAACACCCTTCACCTTTAACTCATAAAATTGTGGGTTCGAGTCAGTAGCGGAGTCAGAAATTTGGCATAGGGTGCGTTGAAGAGATTTGGATCAGAACACTCCTATTTAAGGGCATTTTCATAATTTGTCTGAAGGTGCCTTAAGATACATGAGCCTTTAGGGTCTGAAAAAGTTGTCCCCTATTGTCCCATCGGTGCAGAAAATGACACCTTTTTTTAGATTCTTTAATTGGTAAAGTAACACTGAAAGTGCTCTAGAATATATGAGCCTTTTTAAAAAATGCAAAGTATTCAAAGAAGACTCATATATTGTAGAGCACCTTTAGTGTAAAAATATGTAACGATCCATCCATTTTCAAACGTGAAAGTTGCACACTGAAGGTACTCCATTAACCACGCTTTTTCACCATTTTGATTATGAAAAATCTGACAAACCTATTTATTGTATTTGTCCCTCATTCAACATCATTTTGATCCAAATCTCCTAAAATGGTTGGGCAATACTGGAGACTTAACTCAAAATGCATGAATATAACCTGAATGTACTAGTCTATGAATCCTCTACTACATGACTATAAAGTGTCGGGACAAAGGCCTTGTTGTACACAAAACTATTTATGTGCATAGTATGAAACATGATAAGATCCCAAATAATAGTAGGCTCACCGACTACAACTGAAAATCGGAGAACGAGGTTTGTCAATGCAGCTTGTCGCTCTGAATGTCTATACCTATAATATGAATGCAACACCCTCGATAAAAGGGATGTTAATACATATGGAATAGTACTCATATGATAAGACATAAAAGATCCAATACCACAATAGAAAAGACTGACATACCATAGCTTTATGATACATCACGAGAAGACATAAGAATATTCTTAACTTTAAAATAATGCTTCATAAGTAAATGTAAATGTAAATGTTTCATTGAAAATTCTTCTGTAATACTTGAAATCAGTAACTTTGAACATACATATTACTTTTTTGTAAAAGTACATACCTTGATCTTTGAACAGAGATATATTTTTTCTGGGGAGATCTTAGTCAGCATCATAATGAATACATAATAACTCACCATGAATATTACATGACATCAAATCAACACCCAGCCGGCTGAGCGGCCATACCACGATGATACGTGAGTATGGGTCTTACATGTATATATCATGATTTGCATCCCAATCAAGGGGAATCTATCCTAACTAAGGAAAACCATCTAACGTATGCTAGTACCCTTCGACCTGACCCTTGCACCAGCATGTGTAGACTTAGGTATTGGATTCTTTCAGCAACACCTTCTCAGTTTCTAAGAGTTCTCCCAAAAATAAATATTGTATATATTTTTGCACCTATGCCCTTTTTATAACATCAAATTTATGGCTCAATGGCCTATAGAATTTGTGGCTCAATATCCTATAATAATAAGTCAAATTTGTGCCTCAATAGCCTATTATATATGTGGCTTAATAGTGTATGATATATGTGGCTCAATAGCCTGAAATAGTAAGTCAAATCTGCTCAATAGCCTATGATATTTGTGCTCGATAGCCTAAAATATTCTTTAACATACGTTTGTTAATCATAGCCTCAGTACAACAATTTTAGAAACATCAAGTAAATCTTTTAAGAAAAGCATGAACCTAATCACTGCATAGACGTATAAAATATCATAAGAAGTTTCGTAGAACTTTATTGAACTTGAAAAATTATGAATATATGTGCGACATGGAGAGCATATGACTTTGAGACTAGCTATTCATGAAGACTCGAGGTAATTATATCATATAACTCTAAGGATAACTAGATTTTTATGCTTAGAGATTCATATCAGCTCATCAAGAGAACATATCAAATAGGAGGGACATATCAATTCATAAAGAGAACACAACAAGATAAGAGAGAGACATATCATATAAGAGACTCATTTAGGAATTTTTAAATTGGGAGGCTTACCCTTACATAACTCATTTTTAATCCTTTGACATACTACAATGATCAAGATACTCCTTTATTTCTTGAATCTACAAAAATGATAGTAATAACATTAGTATAATCAATTAAAAATTAATCTTAATTCAAAGAAGCAATTTATCAAGCACTTGACGAGCGTTGAGATTGCGAGTCCCTCTAATCAACAATGTTTCTCCATACCTTTCCCTTCTTCTACAACTACAATATCAAACAATCCTCATACAAAGACACATCATACTCTTTGCACTTTATTCATGAAGGACATCCCTTAATTCAACTTAAACAATTAATAAGGTTTGGACTCATGATTTTTTATCATTGTCTCATAAGCCCTAACCAAAAACATGCTTAGAATACTCATATGAACTCACAGGTGGAGATATAAGATCAATCTTATCTTTGTTATAGTAATTGTAGGGTTCTTTACTTAGGTTCTCTCGAACGATATCTTTGAGTGGCTATAATCCAAAAAGGAATGGACATTAGAATCATGTTCTCGATAAAGGCCTGACTATTATTGATCTTAGGATTTACTCACTTGAATGATGGAGGACAAGATAATGAGATTTTAGGTTGGGGGAGCTTTTATCTTTAGTATGAATGGAAGAAAATGAGAAAAATATGACTTTGGAAAGTTTATAGGCCATGACCAACTTCAACTTATGATACCATGTATGATAGTACA
Organism: Jaltomata sinuosa; assembly: GCA_003996215.1. NCBI lineage: Eukaryota > Viridiplantae > Streptophyta > Magnoliopsida > Solanales > Solanaceae > Jaltomata > Jaltomata sinuosa. The sequence goes on along the minus strand of QJPP01001948.1, from coordinate 106,024 downwards.
TTTTACTTATGGTTCGTATGTGTGGCCATACATAGATTCCACTTGCAGCACATTCTTAAAAGGTACATAACTTTTTGTACAAATCTCGGATTGACAAATATTTAGATTAGACTCAAAGACCTTTAATTTGATAGGTACTACACCAAATAAAGCATTATATATTGGAAAATATACTAGTTTAAAGTTGAAACTTGCAGGAGTTTGATAAGTTGGTAATCTACCAACTTATTAATCCTTTATTCAAAAATTATTGTCATATTTTGATGAGAATTAGAAGTACTTATTGCCTTTATTAACGTAAATGTAGGTACTTTTTGTCAAATAAAGAAAGCAAAGGAATTAAACACAAAGAGCTTAAAATGAATTTAAAGTATGAAGGTGATTAGAAAGGGGAAGAATCTGTAAAGATATGCAAAATGACATGCGAGCTGCAAAAAGACACTTGCATTTCGCAGGTGCTATCGCACATGAAAGATCAGAAATTGCCTGAGCAGTTACTCACATGCGAGCCGCATATTGCAAAGTTGATCGCCCTCACTTTTGCACCTCACATCGCACAACTGATGGACTTCACTGCCTGAAGAGAGAGGCACCTGCAATCCGTAAACCTTAAGGTGCGATCGCAGGTGCCATCGTACATCAATCGCACTTGCCCCAAAGGGAATTTCTATCCAATTATGTGTGACATATTTGGGATGGTTCTAAAACCCGTTTTGGGATCTGTACCAATGGAATTCATCAATTTTTACTTTCCCAAGGAAGAGTATTGAGAGTACACTTTTCTCTCTTTTTCTTCCTCGTTGAAAAACACCATTGGTAAGCAATTGGAACTTGGAATTTGGACTTAGCTTATCTAATGAATGGAAATATGGAAAACCCAATTGGTATCTTATTCCTTTGATATGAGTAGCTAAATTCTATTCTAGGAGTGTGTGTGCATGATGGATGTTTGAAGTAGGGATTGGATATTGATTAATTAAGCTTATAATCGATTATTGAGTATGGGTCTATTGAATTCTTCATTTTTTAATTATAAAATTAATGGTTACAAATATTAACTGAGTTTATTAATTTTGTTCTTACTTGAAAGAGGAGTTCATGAATTAGGTAAGAATTCAATAGTGGGGATTTGAGATTTCCACCACAAATTAAGTGTAGAAATAGTTTGATTATAGGAAATACTCATCTAAGAGTCAAATATAGAGATAATGTGACTCACCCAGTGCTAATTGGTTGGTTTGATGATTAAACTATAGGTCTTGAGCAAAGACCGTAGTAAACATGCTTAATGGGTTGAAAAACTATTAAGTATAGCTTAAACCAAGCTACCTATGCTCTTAATCGAAAGTTTGTTTGCTTAATTGATCTCTATCTTATATTAGAACCCCATTGGAAGCACACCCCTAGTCTTCCTTCTCTTGATTACTCAAATTATGTTTACGTCTGCTTTTGTCACATTGCAAACTATTTTCCCAAAACTTTTCCCCCAAATTTTACTTTTTCCTTGTTCAAATAATGGCTCACGCTAGTGAATTGAACTTTGACACATAGTGGAAAAAAATAGTCCCATTCTCTATGGGTTTGACTCTGACATCCCGTTGGATTACTTACTTGTTTTGCTTGACGATCGTTACTGCCTCCTATGGGAGAGTGATTTTGAACGTCATAAAAAAATGGCGCCATTGCAGGGGAATGGTTCTTGATTTGCCATTTGATTGTTGTTTAATTCACTTTTATTGAGTATTTATTCTCTTTTACTTTTTTTTTGTTTGTGTTAGATTTGAATAGGAAGAATGAACCACTCAAGCATCGATGTGGTGGAGGATGAAACATTCCAAATTACTAGCCCAATGCTTCAGTTATTGCACGTAATAGGATTATTCAGAGGACTCCATCATGAGGATTTCCACCAACACGTAAGGAATTTTGTGAAAGCATGTCAACTATTTTTCTTGGCCAACATCACTCAAGAATCCATTCGATTATGCTTATTCCCTTTCTTTCTAGTAGGAGAAGCTGCTATCTAGTTTGAAGAATTGCCAAAAGGTGCCATATTTACTTGGGATGAAATGTGCACCATATTCCTTGATATATTATTTCCCCTTAACCAAATGCTTCACTTGAGGGATGAGATCATCACGTTTGGACAAATTCAAGGTGAACTTCTCCATGAGGCTTAGTCATGATTTAAGCAAAAAGTGGCAAAATACCCAACGCATGGCCTTCCGGATGATATCCTCCTTCAATAATTCTACCTCTCTTTAGAATCCACAAATAAAACCATTATCAACATTTTGGCCGGGGGTTCTCTAATGGACCAAACTTTCGAGTTTGACAAAGTGTTACTTGAGAGGGTGATTAAAGTAAATCGTTATTAGAATAATTGGGGAGCCAAGGGGGAAATGTGTGCTACCTATGCTAACACGTTTGATGAATGGAAGAAAAATAATGCACGAAGGGATAGAGAGTTAACAACCATCAAAACTCTCTTTGAATTCATGACTAAGCATATGGTCAATCAAAAACTTGAGAGTGTTAATACTATTGGTTTTGTTGGAGCTGTAGAGTTGGTAGATGATGGGCATTATTCTTGTGAGGATGGTGAAGTGTCATCTGTTAAAAATCACGAGATAGGTTCCCATGCAAGTCTTCAAAAAGTAAATCAAAGTTTAGGGAGACAAGAGTATGGGAATCAAGGTTGGAACCAAGAGAATGATAACTCAAGAGTCAAAATCATGCTTGAAAGAGTATTAGAGAAGGTGGAGTCCACTAATGAGGGCATCCAGGAGGTAAGATGTGAACTTGGAAGCCTCGCTCAAATGGTACATTCACACTCTGTCGCTATCAAGCTTCTCAAAGAGAGAATGTAATGGCTCGCTTCTCAATTTGAGTTTGAGAAAACCAAAAGAGATGAGGAGGTCATTGTTAAAAGGGAACAGTCAAGTTCCATAGAAAGTACAAGACAGGATAGAGGCAAGCCTAGAAACAAAAGGGCTATTGGAAATGGTATTTCAGAAAATCATGATCATCAGAATAAGGTACCCAAAATTTGTAATCCCTTCCCTAAATGTCCACCTCCTTTCCCATAACAACTATTGCAAGAAAAAAAAGGGAGCAACCTAGAGAGTTTGATTCCATGTTAATGAAAATTACTATCAATGTCCCATCAAGTTGTGCCACCACTCAAATGCTCGAGTAGGATAAATTTGTGAAAGAAATATGTACTATGAACAACTTCATGGAGTATGGGATCGTCCACATATCCCCTCAAAGTTGCACTATAATATCAAACTTTGCTAATGACGCATATACCCCATCTGTTTTCACCATTTATGGTGCAAATGGGTTACATAAATCAATAAAGATTGTGTGTGATGAAAGTGTGAGTCTAAATTTGATGTCTCTTTCCACCTTCAAATGATTGAAACTTAACCAGCCTACTACTACAGAGATGAAGTTACTTATGGAAGACTGCTCAATGAAATTCCCTGTTGGAATTTGCTATGACATGCTGGTAAAAGTGGATCGACTTGTCTATCCGGTAGATCTTGTGATACTTGATTGTACCGGTGGTTTTGAAATACCAATTGTATTAGGGCAGCAATGTTTGAAGATGGGGCACACGTTGAATGAGGTGAAATTAAGGGAACTTAAATTCTCAATGAATAAGGAAAATACAACTTTTGATGTTTGTAGATTCGTAAAACAGCCCAATGACCTCCAAATGGTATTTTCAGCCAATAAAATTGAGGAGAGTGTCGAGCTACGGTCGGAAGAAAGGTTTGTGGATAAAGCATTGGAGGCTATTTTATTGAACCATGATTGCAAAGGGATGGAGGATTATGAGAAAATATTTAGTTCTTTGGTAGGAATAAGTACAAGCATTACACAATGTTTGGAAGAAGCATATCGAGCTCTTAGTTGGACCATCACTAATAGAATTGGCATACCTTCGGGGATATGTACACACAAGATTCACCTTCAAGAAGATTGCACACCATCAATTAAAATAAAACCCTCCTATGCAAGAGGTGGTTAAGAAGGAAATCATTAAATGGTTAGATGTGGGGCTCGTCTTTCTAATATCTAATAGTACATGAGTTAGTCCAGCATAATGTGTAACCAAGAAAGGCGAGTTCTAACATTTTCAACCATTAAAAAGCAATCAAAGTGAAGGGAAGAACAATACATGCATAAACACCGCCCTAGAATTACCAACTACTTTGCCTACTTCGTTAATCCTTCATAGTTCCCATAACCTTAGTTGTGGATTTAGCTACTCATGGTTGTAAGAAGATAAATAGATTTAGATGAAGAGATCATGATTATAACTTACAAGAACAAGTAAAGAAAACTGGAAATCTTGAATCCTCAAGAGCACTTCAATAAATCAAGAACAATCTTTTAATTTTTAAAACTGTGTTACGCTGTCTCACAAACATAAAATAATGCTTAACTTTAGAGTAACAATATGTAACAATGTCAAACAATTGAGTAACCCCCAAAATAAAACCTAAGGGAAGGTATTTATGGACAACAAAGACCAAATCCTAACTAATCTAGGAAAGCTGGATGCGGCACTTCCAATGGGAAACCCCACGGGCCGTCGTGGGTGCAACGGGCATCGTAGGTGCCCGTCAGGATTTCTTCACATTCTGTCTCTAGGCTTCTGCCTTGTTTCCATAGGCAAATGGGATAGGGCATCATGGTTGCCACGCCCGTCGTGATTAGCTCATCAGATCTCAACTTGCTTCTTCAATTACCTCTAGCTCATTCTCACGGGCTCTACGATGTACCGTCGTGTCTCTCACAGGCATTGGGAAAGCTCGTCTGATTTGATTTAGCAGCTCCGATTCCACTGGTCCAGTCCCACAGGAAAGTGTGATGGCCCATGGCTGGACCGATGCCTATTATGGCAGGGCGTGGGAGAGGGTTTGGCCTTTAAGTTCCTCTGGTATTTTCCGATGGCTTCTCCCATGGTCTGTGGTGGATCCCATGCCCATGGGGCATGTCTTTTCACTTAGAATTTTTCACTTTTTGATCTTTTTATATTTTCAACACTTTTCCCTGTACATGTAACAAACAACATCAAATCCAACAAAACACACTTAAGAACTCCCCAAATCTTTAGTTTTAAGCATCGAAAGTGCCATGAAATCCTTGCACATCAATTACTTAGCCTTTCAGTAGGCCCTAGTTTAGTGATCATGCATGTCATGCCTTTATACCCCGGTAAGCAATATTAGGTCCTCTCGATGGGGCGTATAAATCGGACTCCATGTTTAGCTTCTGTGATTTATGTTTGTTAACAGTCTCTCCCACAGTTACAGATTTAGTAGTTATGTACTTGGCCCTTCAATTCAGTACAATTTAAATGCTTTTACTATTATGTTATTCAGAATGTCTATGTATTTCAACTTTTATACATCTTACAGTTTTGGGCCGTACTCCAGTTTTTAGAATACATTAATTTCAGCTTTTCAATATTATAGTATGTTTAGTTATATTGCATATCTCGCATGCTCAGTATATTCAAAGTACTAACCGCATACTTTATGTGCTGCATCCTATCATGATGCAGGTTCAGGTTCTCAGACTCAGCCTCATGAATAGCTCCATTCAGTGCTATCTCAGTGATAGCCTGTAGTGAGTCCTCATCATTCAAGGACAACTTTATGATGCTTTTCTATTAGTCTATTTCCATTTCAGTGTTTTGGAGTTAGCTGGGGGCTTGTCCCAGCAACTCATAAGTGATAGAGGCTTTCAGACATAGAGTCAGACTTCAGCTTATTCAGTTGGTTTTTAATTTTCAGACTTGTAATATATTTTAGAGATTTTTAGTTCAAATTCTAAAATATATATTTTATTCAGTCTAGCTTCTTCTTAGCTATTTTTATTCAGAATGCTTAGTATATGCCAGACCATGGGTTAGCTTGGGGTCACTTGTGGCTCTAAGCACCGTGTCGCGTCTAGGGTGTAGACTTGAGGCATGAAAAACTTAGTATCAGAGCATCAAGTTTAAAGTGTCCTAGGGTGTCTGAAAGACATGTTAAGTAGCATATTTTTCATTGTTGTGAAGTGTGCCACACTTATGAGAGAGAGGCACTGAGACATTTTTAGGAAACTCCATTTCTTTTATGTTCTTTATCATGCGATAGAGTTTAACTCTATTTCTCCCTTGTAATTTGCTCGTTATGCATTTCAGATCATGCCACCTTGTAGAGCCAATGCTCGTAATGTAAATCCTCCCGTTCTAGACCACGAGGTCACAAACACAGAATTCAGGAATGCCATTAAAATATTGGCATAAGCTGTGACTGCCCAAGCTAATTAGCAGCCACCTATTTCTGATAACCTAAATGGTGGAACAGCTGCTGCCATAGTTAGGGATTTCATCCGCATGAATCTGCCGGAGTTCTTTGGGTCAAGAGTAGATGAGAATCCATAGAACTTCTTTAATGAGGTGAAGAAGGTTCTCGAAAGGATGAAGATTACAAGAGTCGAGAGTGTTGAGCTAGTTTTCTACCATCTAAAGGATGTAACTCACATTTGGTACACTCAGTGGAAGGAAGGTTGGGGCAGGAATGCAGCTCCTATGACTTAGGACTATTTTGTTGGAGCCTTTATGGACAGGTTTTTCTCGAGAGAGTCCAGGGAGGCTAAAGAAGAGGAGTTTGTGAATCTAAGGTAGAGATCTATGTCTGTGTAGGGGTATGGGTTGAAGTTTACCCAGATCTCAAGATATGCTCCAGCCATAGTAGCTGAGCCGAGGGCCTGGATGAGTAAGTTTGTTTCTGGTGTATCTGACTTGGTGAAGAAAGAATACAAAATGACTATGTTGTTGGGGGATATGGATATCTCTAAGATCATGGCCCATGCTCAGCAGATTGAGAAAGATAAACTAATGGAGAGGGTAAGGGAGAACAAAAGAGCCAGGACAGATGATTCAGGCTTCAGGCATCAAAGGTCCAGAGGTGAAAACTGGTTTTTATTTCAGAAGAGGTCATCAGGACCAGTGCCATTGTCAGCTAGTGCTCCTACTCAGGCACCCAGACCTAGGCATGATCAGGCAGGTAGGGCATCAGGCTCTAAGTCACATGGTAGTATTTCAGGCAATCGCACTTTCCCAGCATGCCTTAAGTGTGGTAAGAATCATCCAAGTGAGTGTTTAGATAGAAGAGAGGGGTGTTTTGGGTGTTGTCATCTTAGCCATAGGTTGAAAGAGTGCCTCTATGCCAGGCAGGGACAAGGAGGTAATAGAGCTCAAACCACTACTTTAGTTGCTTCAGCAGGCCATACAACTCAATAGGGTACTACTTCTGGTACAGACGGTGGTCAGCGTCAAAACCATCTCTATTTTATGTCATCCTGTTAGGATCAAAAGAGTTCAGCAGATGTAGTCATTGGTATGTTGCAAGTTTTATCTCTTGATATTTATGCTTTACTAGACCCAGGAGCTTCACTATCTTTTGTGACCCCATATATTGCATGCAAATTCAGAGTCAGTCCAGAAAAACTCCTAGAACCCTTCTCAGTCTCTACTCCATTCGGGGAGTCAGTCTTATCTAAGAGGGTATGTAGAAACTTCCCAGTCTTAGTCCTTCATAGAGTCACCTTAGAAGACTTAATAGAGCTAGATATGAACGACTTCAACATTATTCTAAGTATGGATTGGATACATGCCTATTATCCTCAGTCGACTGCAGAACCAGAGTTATAAAAATTCATTTTCCAGATGAGCCTATCTTAGAATGGTGGGATAGTCCTCTAACATCAAAAGGTCATTTAATAATTTACATCAAAGTCAGAAAGATGATCTCGAAAGGGTACATCTACCACATAGTTTGGGTCAAGGATTAAGAGTCTAAGACCCCATCTCTCCAGTTAGTTCCTATAGTCAGTGAGTTTACACAAGTGTTTCTTGAGGATCTGCCCAGAGTCGCTCCTGAATGGAAGATTGACTTTGGGGTATACCTTTTTTTAGATATGCAGCCTATATTTATTCCTCCTTATAGAATGTCTCCAATAGAGCTTAAGGAGTTGAAGATCTATTAAAAGACCTCCTAGATAAAGATTTCAGCAGACCCAATATCTCTCCATGGGGTGCTCCTGTTCTCTTCATGCGTAAGAAAGATAGTTCTCTCAGAATGTGCATCAACTACCGTAGTTGAACAAGATCACAATCAAGAATAAGTATCCAATCCCTAGGATTGATGACTTGTTCGACCAGCTTCAGGTGCTAGTTGCTTCTTCAAAATTGACCTTAGATCTAGTTACATTAGCTCAAGGTTAGAGAGTGTGATATTTCAAAGACAGCTTTCAGAACTCGATATGGTCACTATGAATTTATGGTTATGTCTTTTGGACTAATGAATGCTTCTACAATTTTTATGGACTTGATGAATAGGGTGTTCAAGCAGTACTTGGATATGTTTATCATCGTCTTTATGGATGACATCCTTGTTTATTCTTGTACTGAGGAGGAGAAAGAAAACCATCTGAGGGTTGTGCTACAAACTCTTAAGAATCGCCAGTTATTTGCCAAGTTCAGTAAGTATGAGTTCTGGTTACAGTCTATTGCTTTTCTGGGTCATGTGGTGTCTAAGGAGGGCGTTTGAGTAGATTCGTAGAAAATAGAGGCAATAAAGAACTGGCCTACACCCACCTCTGTGATAGACATTAGGAGCTTTTTAGGTTTGGCTAGTTACTATAGAAGGTTTGTCGAGGGATTTTCATCTATAGATGCCCCACTGACCAGGTTGACTCAGAAAAAGGTTAAGTTTCAATAGTCATATGAATGTGAAGAACTTCCAGAAATTGAAAAATAGATTGTCCATAGCCCCAACTTTGACTCTACTAGAGGGCTCAAATGGTTTTGTTGTGTATTGTGATGCATCTAGGGTTGACTTAAGTTGTGTTTTAATACAACATGGTAAGGTCATTTATTATGCCTCTAGTAAACTTAAGATTCATGAGAACAACTACCAAACTCATGATCTTAAGTTAGCAGTAGTTGTTATTGCCTTAAAGATTTGGAGGCACTACTTGTATGGTGTCCATGTGGATGTGTTTTTCGACCATAAGAGCCTCCAGTATGTGTTCACTCAGAAGGAGCTAAATCTTCATCAGAGAAGGTGGCTTGAGCCTCTCAAGGACTATTACATGAGTGTGCTTTACAATCTGGGTAAGGCCAATGTAGTGGCTGACACACTTAGTAGACTGTCTATGGGTAGTGTGTCATAGGTTGAAGAAGGAAAGAAAGAGCTAGCCAAGGATGTTCATAGTATTTCTCATTTAGGGGTTCGCCTTACAAACTCAGCAAATGGTGGTTTTATAGTTTAGAATGGGTCAGAATCGTCTTTAGTAGTTAAGGTGAAGGAGAAGCAAGACAATGATCCCATCTTACATCAGTTGAATGGTGCAGTCCATCAGTAGAGAGTAGAGGTTTTCTCCTAAGGGGGAGATGGTGTGCTTCATTACCAGGGTCGGTTATGTGTTCCTAATATGGAAGAGTTGAGGAAGCAGATTTGATAGAAGCTCACAGCTCAAGATACTCCATCCATCGCGATGCCACCAAGGTGTACCATAACCTATAGGAAGTCTATTAGTGGAATGGCATGAAAAGGGATATTGTAGACTTTGTGCCTAAGTGTCCCAACTGCCAGCAGGTAAATGTAGAATATCAGAGACCGAGAGGTATGACACAAAATATCAACATTCCTACTTAGAAGTGGGAAGCGATCAATATGGACTTTGTTATAGGTTTACCGCGTACCTGTCGACAACATGATTATATTTGGGTGATAGTAGACAGGATTACTAAGTCATCCCACTTTTGGCCTGTCAAGACTACTAATTCAACAGAAGATTATTCCAGACTCTACATCTGCGATATAGTAAGGATTCATGGTATTCCATTGTCTATCATCTTAGATAGGGGTACTCAGTTTACATTCTAATTCTGGAGGTCATTTCAAAAGGATCTTGGTACACAAGTAAATATCAGTAGAACATTTCATCCGCAGACAGGTGGTCAAGTAGAGCGTACTATCCAGAACTTAGAGGATATATTGAGGGCTTGTGTAATTGACTTTAAAGATAATTAGGATGATCACTTACCTCTTGTAGAGTTCTCCTACAATAACAACTTTTATTCCAACATTTAGATGGCCCCGTATAAGGCATTTTATGGGCAGAAGTGTAGATTACCTATTGGTTGGTTTGAGGTAGGTGAAAGAGCATTGATAGGTCCAGATTCAGTCCATGAGACTATGGAAAAAGTTCAACTCATTAGAGAGGGATTGAAGGCTGCTTAGAGTCGCAAAAAATCCTATGCAGATGTAAGGAGAAGAGACTTAGAGTTTGATGTTCATGATTGGGTGTTTATGAAGGTTTCACCTATGAATGGATTCATAAGATTTGGTAAGAAGGGAAAGCTTAGTCCCTGATATATAGGTCCCTACAAGATTCTGAGAAAAGTTGGCAAGGTGGATTATGAGTTAGAGTTGCCCACAGACTTAGCATCAGTGCACCCAGTCTTCCATGTATCCTTGATAAAGAAGTGCATTGGTGATCCAGCCTTAGTTTTTCCATAAGAAAGTGTAGGTGTGAAGGATAGTCTCTCTTATAAAAAGGTCCCAATTAAGATTCTTGACCATCAGGTGCGTAGGTTGAGGAACAAGGAAGTTGTTTTAGTAAAAGTCCTTTGGAGGAACCAGTCAATTAAGGGAGCTACTTGGGAAGTAGAAGCAACCATGATGACTAAGTACCCTCACCTGTTTTCTTCCAATTTAGCTCCACCTTGAGGTAATAGTTTCCTCTCCAATTTCTTAGTTTTCTCATTAGTATTCCCCTCAATTTCATGTTCCCTTAGCTATTCTTGCATTTTTATCATGCATTTGTGTCTTTCAAACTCAGATCAAATAGGAATTAGTTAGAATTCAGTTGGTAGGGATTGCAACTCTTTCACCTCTAAACTCAGTTATTTAGTCTTCATTCGAGGATAAATGATCCTAAGATGGAGATATTGTAACACCCCAGAAATTCTAAGCCAAGAACTAGCCCAGGAAAATCCTAAGTATAAATTGTTTAAGACTCAGACATGATCCATAGACCCAATCCATGAGCTATGGATTAGTCCATAAGCCATGGATGGGCCTCGTGAAATCAGATTTGTAGACCCATCCTTTGATCTAAGACCATGATAGGGATTCACGGGTAGTGGATCAGACAACGGTCTGTGGTCCTTCCCCTTAGAATCAAACCCGAGGGCCAAAAATATCTTTGATAACCATGGGAGGTTTCCATGGGCCATGGAATAATCGATGAGCCATAGAACTCGGCCGTGGAATCAGACCCACAACTTGTAATGTTGCCCAAAAACCACAACCACCAACCACAATCCATGGTTCATTTCATGGGCCGTGGTTCTGGCTCGTGGAAGCCTACACTGAATTTTTTCAGTAGTTCTCAATTAAATTCCTTAGGGGTATTTTAGGCTTTTCTCTTTATTTTGACTCCGACAATAAGTCATAGGATTATTTTAAGTGGGTTTTAATCAAACTTAGAAGATTTTTCCCTCATTACTTCGCTCAAGTCTTAGAAAAAAATAACATAAGCAGTTTTTCTCCATTAAACCTAGGGCTTTCTTTTCCAAAGCTTCAGAACTTCATACCCAGTTCAGGAATCTTCTTCTACCAGGTATGTGGGTATTCAATAAGGGTCTTGTTCACCCTTATTCCCAAAATCTCAGTCTCCTATTTCAAGTTTCATTATTTTAGAAATTAGGGTTCTTACCCTACCATGTGGATTTTATAGAATTCAGTCCTTATGCTTATTTTATGATTTAGAATCCTGTATTAATGAACTATACCTTAGTTTCAGTGAATTGCATGAGTTTTTACAAAGGTTTGAGAAAATCAAGCATTTAGCCCTAGTTCGTAGTATTTTCTCATGAATTAGCTTCTTTAAGAATTTAACCTAGATTACTATCATTGAGTTCTAAACAAGAATTTAGTTATCTTTTAACTTACAACTTTTCAGAAAATAATAAGTTCAGACTAGTCTAGTTCTGATGCAGTATTCCAGAACTTTAATTTTAAATAAGCTAGCATATCAATTTTAGGAGTAGTACTAATCCCCATGTTGGACTAGGGTTTAGCATACTCTAAAGTCCCAGAACTACGTGCCACCATAGGTTTACTTAGACCCTCAGTGGGCCCCAATTTACTGATCACGCCAGTCATACCTCTATACCCTGGCAAGCTATATTGGGTCCTCTCAATAGGGCATATACATCGGACTCCATGTTTAGCTCCTATGGTTTATGTCAGTTAACAGGCTCTTCCACAGTTACAGATTTAGTAGTTATGTACTTGGCTCTTCAATTCAATTCAGTTTAAATGTTTTTACTATTATGTTATTCAGAATGTCTATGTATTTTAGCTTTTATACATCTTACAGTTTTGGGCCATTGTACTACAATTTTTAGCATGCATTACTCTCAACTTTTCAATATTATAGTATGTTCAGTTATGTTGCATATCTCGCATGCTAAGTACATTCAAAGTATTGACCACATACTCTATGTGTTGCATCCTATCATAATGTAGGTTTAGGTTGTGACTAGCTCGATTCAGTGCCATCTGAGTGATAGCTAGTGGTGAGTCTTCATCATCCAAGGACATACTTTATGATGCTTTTCTATTAGTCTATTTTTGTTTCAGTGTTTTGGAGTTAGCTAGGGGCTTGTCCCAGCTACTCATCAGTGGTAGAGACTTTCAAACATAGAGTTAGACTTCAGCTATTCAATTGGTTTTTACTTTTCAGACTTATAATATATTTAAGAGATTTTCAGTTTAAATTCTTAAACTTATACAGTCTAGCTTCTTCTTAGCTATTTTTATTTAGAATGCTTAGTATATACCAGACCATGGGTTAGCTTGGGGTCACTTGTGACTCTAAGCACTGCGTCATGCCTAGGGTGTAGACTCGAGGCGTGACACTAGGTGGATTAGAGTAAGTTCCCTCACAATCTGAGTAGTTAGGTTGTGATAATTTGGTATCATAACCCAAGTTACCAGTCTTCCAATACAAGAGCAAATATCGAGTAGAGTCCTATCGATTAGTGTGTTGATGTCCACGTCTTATCTTCAGCAAGATATGAGGCATTCTAGAAAATTGTTCTACTTCTTTCCTCTTTTTGTGCAGTTTATTGCTTGCTTGTATGGGTTGAGTCCAATTGGTATCTCCAAATTCTAATTGGTATATCAACGAGGTAAATGGATGTCGTTGACTTTGGGTGAAATGGCATAAGCAAGAAAAGTTAGAACTGGGAAGGTTCTAATTGGTATCTGGTCATAGAGGCTATGTAAATGCATAGATAATCAGTTGATGATCATCCATGAGGTGAATAAAAGGTAATAAAAAGGGCTTGTTCAGTGATGAAACTTGAGATTGGTGCTTATGTATATTTGTATTGCTTGAATGAATGCGAATACATGAAATGTGATTGTTTGAAATACTGTGAAATTTATGGTTAGTGAGAGGTCATAACGTGGTTATGTGTTGGTGGTTAAGGGAATTATTTTCTATGTGCCTTAACTGGAACTATATGCTAATTGTTATGTATGGACTTATCATTGGTAAAAATAGTAATGGGATAAAAATGGCTTATAACTGTGGGAAACTTTGATTTCAGGACAGTCAGATTTTTGTTGAGGACAATGGGAAAAAGGGCTATTGTTGCATAAATAGCGGGATTTGTTATGAAAAGTTTCTTAGTGTGATTCATAAATGGTTTTAAATAATGCGATGCAAAGTTCTGGTCTATGCATTGCTGGGTTCAGTCTTGGGATTATGTTAAGGGTCATAATGCGATTTCATGTGTTAGTGTTGAAAATAGGGAAATGGAATTAGGAAATTTTTTAAAAATTGGTAAATTTCTAGGCTAATAGCATCTCTTAAACATGGTATAATTGAATTGTTGAGGTTTTTAAAATAAGTTATATTGATTATGATTGATGATCCTTAGTTGTAGGGTTGGTTGAGGGAGTGAGGTTATTAGATGTATTCATGAATATTCATATCCCTCTTATTGATCATGATATTACTTCGTGGTTATTGCTCCTTAAGTGGTGGTGATGTTTTTGTTATAGTATTGGTTGGGGTGTATGTCATGCCCCGAGGTTACCCCTTAGACGTAACATGGGACTTGGGACCACAAGGATCCCAAGCTAACCCTCGGTCATAGCATTCTCAAGAATAACAAAAGATAAGCAGAAGCAATCTAAGATAGAAACTCAGAATATCATAAATAGAAGTCAATTACGAAGTACAACTCAGAAATCGTCTCATAAGGTCTATGTCTGAAAAGCCTCTACTACTATCATAGAGAGTTGTTGGGACAACACCCCAAACTAACTCGAACATATGAAAATAAAGAAGACATAAAACCTAGGTGGAGCCTAACCCTCGGACTATGAGGACTCACCAATAGCTAAGTAGGAGTGGCCGGATCTCTATCCACGGATCTGAGTAGGAATACCTCAGTCTGCATCATAAAAAGATGCAGTGCAATATGCGTTAGTACTATGGAATGTACTAAGTATGTGAGCAATGCATGGACATGGTGAAAACATGCTAAGTATACTTGAATAACTGAAATCATGCTTTTAAAGAATAACTGAATGCAATGACTCTAAAATATCATAAGCCGAAGCATAATCATAAGTAATAAGTCTGAAATCTAATTTAGAGTCAAATGAATCTTTAATCATAAATTGTTTTTGTGGGAGGTTCTATAACCGACATAGACCATGTGATCTATATGGAATCCAATGTATACGCCCCATCGAGAGGACCCAATGTACCTTTCCAGGGGTACAAAGGCATGACTGTAATGTGATCACCTGAAACTAATGCCCAGCACGGGACTTAACCTACGTGGGCAACGTAGTTCTGGGACTCATGGTTACTCTCACTCGTCCAACTCGGTGCTAATACTACTCCCAAAAACATACATATAGCTCATATAATACCAATGACATATCTGATGCCAAAGCTGTTCAAAACCAACGCCATATCTGATTCCAAAGCTAAGAAAAAAACCAATGACATATCTAATGCCAAAGCTAAGTAAAAACCAATGACATATCTAATGCCAAATCTAAGTAAAAACCAATGACATATCTAATGCCAAAGCTATTTTGAAAAGCAAAAGACATATATGATGCTATGCAATTCAAAGTCATAATTTGAAGGCTTAGCTTAGCCATAGCTCAAAACATGCTTTTCATACCAAATTTGTACTTGAAGAATCATACATGCAGTTTCATAAGTTCATAAGTGCCATGATAACTAATCATGCTAATTTCCTTTTGAAAACATGTAAATTCATGGGTTCATGCAAGAAATCCACTTTCATGCTTGGACTTTCAAAATCAATGAAAGAATCATAATCAAATCATGAATAATCAATAAGAAACCATGAATTTAAATATAGAAACTGATTTTATAAACTTTCCCTAATTTTGGTTCAAAACCCTAGTTTCATAACTTCATAACTCAAATTCATGAGTTGGGGATTTTGGGCACAAGGGTGGAATAAACCCATTGCTAAAGACCCACATACCTTAGGTGAAGATTACCCACTTCAATGGAAAAGATTTGGAGACTTGAGCTTGAAGAGGGATTTTCCATTTTGGGAGGAGAATGAGGAACTTGGGATGAACTTAGGGTAATATGGGTGAAAACCCTTCTAAAAGTAGTCAAAACGACTTCACTTAATACATAATAGGGTGAGAAATAACCAAAATGACCCTGGGATTTGATGGGAAAAAAGCTGGAAAATGGTCAACTTACAGTGACCACGACTTAGTTTACGAGTCGTGATCTGAATGACGAGTCATCATTTGCCATTCGTAGAACTCAGATTGGAAGCTTGGGCTGCAGATCCATTTCTACAAGTCAATAGGATGGACCTGTGGAATGGATCACAATTCATCGAATGGAGTCATAGAACTCAGGTTGCTAGGCTGACAAAGTCAAACCACGATTCAAGACTATGACTCGTTGTTGGAATGACGAGTTGTAGACTTGACTCGTAATTCCTGAAGGGAATTTGGGAAATGTCATCCCTCTGAAGACTTACCATGAGTCAACAGGACGGATCCATGATTCAAACCATGGACCATAGACTGGACTCGTGGATCCTGACCGTCTGCATCCTTGATTCCATGAGTGCCTTCCACGAACCGTGGTCCCAACCACGACTCGTGGTTGGACTCGTAGACCCTGAATCATGGGAAATTTCTAAAGTTTCTAACTTAGGTAGCTGGATACGTGCACGGGGTGTTACAATATCCCCCCTTGGGATCATTCGTCCTCGAATGAAGGCTAGACAAGGGTAACTGAGGGGAAAACAACCCAACCAAACATCATAACATAGAAATCAAGGGAGTAATCATGGAAATTGAACTTCTTAACTTAAAACATGATAAACTAACTTCATGAAACATGTATGCATGCTAGGATCATGAGAGAAACCGGTGGAATAGAAATGAAGTGATATACTAAGAAGGAAACTAGTACCACAAGCTGGAACTGAGTCGGAAGGAAAGAGATGAGGATATTTGGCCTTCGTGGCCTCTTCCGCTTCCCAAGTAGCACCTTAAACAAGCTGATTCCTCCAAAGGACTTTTACCGAAGTGACTTCTTTGTTTCGCAAACTCCAAACCTGATGATCAAGGATCTCCACAGGAACCTCCTCATAGGTGAGACTATCCTTCACACCTACATCTTCCAAAGGAACAATCAAGCTCGGATCACCAACACACTTCTTCAACAAGGAAACATGGAAAACTGGATGAACCGCTTCCAACTCCGTTGGCAACTCGAACTCATAAGCAACACTACAAACTCTTCTCAAAATCCGATAAGGACCTACAAAATGGGGACTAAGTTTTCCTTTCTTGCCAAACCTCATTACACCCTTCATGGGTGACACCTTAAGGAAAACCCAATCATCAACTTCAAATTCTAACTCCCTTCTCCTCACATCCTCATAAGATTTTTGTCGACTCTGAGCAGTCTTCAACCTTTCCCAAATAAGCTGAACTTTCTCCATAGTCTCATGCACAGAATCTGGACCAATCAAGGCTGCCTCACCAACCTCGAACCAACCAATAGGAGACCTACACCTCAGGCCATAAAGTCCTTCATACGGAGCCATCTGGATGCTAGAGTGGAAACTGTTGTTGTAAGCAAACTCGATAAGAGGTAAGTGATCATTCCAATTTCCTTTGAAGTCAATAACACAAGCCCTCAACATATCCTCCAAAGTCTGAAGTACGCTTGGCATGTCCATCCGTCTGAGGGTGAAAATCTGCGCTAAGCTTCACCTTAGTGCCAAGACCTTTCTGAAAAGACTTCCAAAACTGAGATGTAAACTGAGGACCTCTATCCGAAATGATGGACAAGGGAACACCATACAATCGGACTATCTCCCAAATATAAAGTCTGGCATAATCATCCGCGACATCCGTAGTCTTAACAACCAAGAAATGGGATGACTTATCATCCGGTCGACAATCACCCAAATGGAATCATGTTGCCTTTGAGTACGAGACAAACCCGTAATAAAGTCCATATTGATTGCTTCCCATTTCCAAGTGGGAAGGTCAATATCCTGAAGCATACCACCTGGTCTTTGATGTTCCACCTTTACCTGTTAACAATTGGGACACTTAGCCACAAACTCGGATATGTCCTTCTTCATACCATTCCACCAAAAGACTTCCCATAGGTCACGGTACATCTTAGTGGCACCCGGATGAATGGAGTATCTAGAATTGTGAGCCTCAGACAAAATCTGCTGTCTCAACCCATCAACATCTGGCACACACAAGCGACCCTGATAACGAAGCACACCATTTCCCCCTTGGGAGAAAACCTCAACCCTTTGCTGACGAATGGTACCCTTAAGCTGAAGTAGAATGGGATCTTGGTCTTTCTTTGCTTTCACTTCTGCCACTAAGGATGATTCAGCACCATTAGTCACAATCACACCACCTTCGATCGAGTCCATAAGGCAAACTCCCAACTGAGCAAGCCTATTAAATGATTTAACCAATTCCTTCCTTTCACCTTCGATGGAAGCTACACTTCCTATGGATAACCTACTCAAAGCATCTACCACAACATTGGCCTTACTCGAATGGTAAAGCACACTCATATCATAATCCTTAAGAAGCTCAAGCCATCTCCATTGTCACAAATTTTACTCCTTTTAAGTGAACACATACTGAAGACTTTTGTGATCCGTGAACACATCAACATGCACACCATACAAGTAGTGTCTCCAAATCTTCAAAGCAAAAACCACGACCGCTAGCTCAAGATCATGAGTAGGGTAGTTCTTCTCATGCACCTTAAGTTGTATCGAGGCATAAGCAATCACCTTGCCCTATTGTATCAAAACACAACCCAAACCAATTCTGGAGGCATCAAAATACACAACAAAATCATCAAGGCCCTTGGGTAGAGCCAACACTAGAGCTGTAGTCAATCGAGTCTTCAATTCCTGGAAACTTTTCTCACAAGAGTCAGACTACTGTAACTTAACCTTTTTCTGAGTCAATCGGGTCAATGGAGAAGCAAGGGAAGAAAACCCTTCCACAAATCTCCTATAATAACCAGCCAAACCCAAGAAACTTCTAATATCAGATGGAGAAGTGGGTCTAGGCCAGTTCTTTACCGCTTCAATATTTTGAGAATCAACCCAAATACCATCACTAGTCACAATGTGACCCAGAAAAGCAATAAACTGCATCCAAAACTCGCACTTGCTAAACTTAGCAAACAACTCTCTATCCTTGAGTGTTTGCAACACAAACCTCAAGTGATCAGCATGCTCCTCCTCACTTCGAGAGTAGATGAGGATATCATCAATGAAAACAATCACAAATATATCCAAATACTGTTTGAACACACGGTTCATCAAATCCATAAAAGCTGCAGGAGCATTTGTTAGACCAAAAGACATAACAACAAACTCATAATGACCATACTGAGTCCTGAAGGCCATCTTCGGGATATCACACTCCTGAACCTGAAGCTGATGATAACCAAACCTAAGGTCAATTTTGGAGAACAAACTAGCACCCTGAAGCTTATCGAACAAGTCATCAATCCTAGGAATAGGGTACTTATTCTTGATTGTGACCTTGTTCAATTGACAGTAATCAATACACATCCTAAGAGATCCATCCTTCTTCTGAACAAACAAAATTGGGGCACCCCAAGGAGAAATACTAGGCCTGATAAAACCCTTATCAAACAAGTCTTTTAGTTGATCTTTCAACTCCTTTAGTTCTGCGGGGGCCATTCTATAGGGAGGAATAGAGATAGGATTCGTATCCAGAAAAAGATCTATCTCAAAGTCAATTTCCCGTTCGGGAGAGACTCCGGGCAAATCATTGGGGAACACTTCTAGAAATTTGTTCACAACAGGAACAAACTGAATAGTCAGGGTCTCGGACTCCGTGTCCATAACCCAAACTATATGATACACATAACCCTTAGAAATCATCTTTCTAGCCTTAAGATAAGATATGAAATGACCCTTCGAAGAAGAGGGACTACCTTACCAATCTAGGAAAGGTTCATGAGGAAACTTGAAACTAACCACACGAGTTTGACAATCAACTGAGGCATAACATGCATACAATCAATCCATACCAAGGATAACATCAAAGTCAGTCATCTCCAACTCTACTAAATTCACTGATGTAACTCTATGAAGGACTGAGATAGGGCAATTTTGGTAGACTCTTTCGGCTAGGACTGACTCAACAACAGGAGTAGAAACATGAAAGGGTTCTAAAAGCATTTCGGGGCCAATCTCAAACTTATAAGTAACATAAGGGGTTACAAAAGACAAAGAGGCACCGGGGTCCAACAAAGCATACACATCATGAGAAAAGACTTTCAACATACCGGTAATCATATTGGGAGAACTCTCCTGATCCTGTCGGGAGGACATAGCATAGAGATGGTTCTGGCACTGACCACCTGAATTAGAAGCTGTGCGCTGAAAGGCTAGTCTACCTCCTGAAGCTACTAGGGTAGACTGAGTCCTACCTCCCTGTCCCTTCCTAGCTGAAGGACAATTCTTAATATGAAGCCCAGGCTGACCACAACCAAAGAAACCTTCTCTACCGGCTAGACACTCACCGGGATGATTCTTCTCACACCTGGTACAAGGAGGGAAAGAAGACCCCTTTGCACCACCACCCTGAGAATAAGAGCCTGCACCTCTACCAGACTGATCATGGCGGGGCCTGGAGGCCTGAGAAGGAGCATTAGCAGAAGAGTGAACAGGGTTTGAAGACTTCTTCTAGAAAGATGAGCGATGTCCTCCATCGGACCTCTGATGGATAAAACCCGATCCCTTGGATCTAACTCTCTTGTTCTCCCTAGCCATCTCCCTAAGCTTATCACCCTCAATCTGATGGGCATGAGTCATGAGTCGAGAGATGTTCATGTCACTCAACAATAAAGCAGACCTATACTCCTTCTTCACCATATTCGAAACACCATAGAAAAAATTGCTTATTTGATCATGCGGGTCCGCTACCATGGATGGAGCATACCTAGACAACTGAGTGAACTTTAAACTATACTCTTGCACCGACATCGAACCTTGTGTCAAGTTCACAAATTACTCCACCTTCGCTTGCCTCAACTCACGGGGAAAGAACCTATCAAGAAAGTCTCTCTCAAAACACTCCCAAGTCGTAAGGATCGCATCCCTTACCCTAGTCTTCTTCCATTGTGTGAACCAAATATGAGCCACATCCTTCAGTTGGTAGGATGCAAGCTTAACACAATCAACACCCACTTCTTTCATAACCTCAAAGATCTTCTTCACTTCATCAATAAAGTTAAGCGGGTTCTCACTCACTTTCGAACCCCAAAACTCTAGCGGGTTCATACGGATAAAGTCATAAACTCGGGCTACTACCCCACCTTGAGGATGAGCGGGGGCAGGAGCCTATTGATTTGCCAAAGTCTGAGCTAGTAGGTGAATATCATTCCTAAACTCATCATTTATGACATCAGGAACCGGAACTTGAGGAGCGGTATTTCGAGTGGCTCGGGGAGGCATAACACGTCGAGGAGGCATAATATGAAATGCATAAGATAAGGATTAGAGAAATATTAGACTTAAGCTCTATCACACGATGTGATCATGAAAGAAGTGAAGTTTCTTTTCTAGGATACCTCATAGCTCCCCTTTCATATGTGTGGCGTGCTTCACACACATGAAAGAGACTCTACTCGATGCGGCTTTCAGACATCCTAGGACCCTTGAACCTGAGGCTCTGATACCAAGTTTTTCATGCCCCAAGGTTACCACCTAGACATAACATGAGACTTAGGACCACAAGGATCCCAAGCTAACCCTTGGTCATAGCATTCTCAAGCATAACAAAAGATAAGTGGAAGCAATCTAAGATAGAAACTCAGAATATCATAAATAGAAGTCAATTACGAAGTACAACTCAGAAATTGTCTCATAAGGTCTATGTCTAAAAAGCCTCTACCACTATCATAAAGAGTTGTGGGGATAACACTCCCAACTAACTCAAACATCTAAAAATAAAGAAGACATAAAACTGAGGTGGAGCCTAGCCCTCGGACTATGAGGACTCACCAATAGCTAAGTAGGAGTGGCTGGATCTTTAGCCATGAATCTGAGTAGGAACACCTGAGTCTGCATCATAAAAGGATGCAGTGCAATACGCGTTAGTACTATGGAATGTACTAAGTATGTGAGCAATGCATGAACATGGTGAAAACATTCTAAGTATACTTGAATAACTAAAATCATGCTTTTAAAGAATAACTGAATGCAATGACTCTAAAATATCATAAGCCAAAGCATAATCATAAGTAATAAGTTTGAAATCTGATTTAGAGTCAAATGCAACTTTAATCATAAACTATTTCTGTGGGAGGTTCTATAACCGACATAGACCATGTGAGCTACATAGAATCCGATGTATACGCCCCATCGAGAGGACCCAATGTACCTTGCCAGGGGTACAAAGGCATGACTGTAATGTGATCACTTGAAACTGATGTCCAGCACAGGACTTAACCTACGTGGGCAACATAGTTCTAGGACTCATGGGTACTCTCACCCATCCAACTCAGTGCTAGTACTACTCCCAAAAACATATATATAGCTTATATAATACCAATGACATATCTGATGCCAAAGCTGTTCAAAACCAATAACATATCTGGTGCCAAAGCTAAGAAAAAAACCAATGACATATCTAATGCCAAAGCTAAGTAAAAACCAATGACATATCTAATGCCAAATCTAAGTAAAAACCAATGACATATCTAATGCCAAAGCTATTTTGAAAAGAAAAAGACATATATGATGCTATGCAATTCAAAGTCATAATTTGAAGGCTTAGCTTAGCCATAGCTCAAAACATGCTTTTCATACCAAATTCGTACTTCAAGAATCATACATGCAGTTTCATAAGTTCATAAGTGCCATGATAACTAATCATGCTAATTTCCTTTTGAAAACATGTAAATTCATGGGTTCATGCAAGAAATCCACTTTCATGCTTGGACTTTCAAAATCAATGAAAGAATCATAATCAAATCATGAATAATCAATAAGAAACCATGAATTTAAATATAGAAACTGATTTTATAAACTTTCCCTAATTTTGGTTCAAAACCCTAGTTTCATAACTTCATAATTCAAATTCATGAGTTGGGGATTTTGGGCACAAGGGTGGAATAAACCCATTGCTAAAGACCCACATACCTTAGGTGAAGATTACCCACTTCAATGGAAAAGATTTGGAGACTTAACTTGGAGCTTGGAGACTTGAGCTTGAAGAGGGATTTTCCTTTTTGGGAGGAGAATGAGGAACTTGGGATGAACTTAGGGTAATATGGGTGAAAACCCTTCTAAAAGTAGTCAAAATGACTTCACTTAATACATAATAGGGTGAGAAATAACCAAAATGACCCTGGGATTTGATGGGAAAAAAGCTGAAAAATGGTCAACTTACAGTGACCACGACTCAGTCTACGAGTCATAATCTGAACGACGAGTCGTCGTTTGCCATTCATAGAACTCAGGCTGGAAGCTTGGGCTGCAGATCTATTTCTACGGGTCAACATGACAGACCATGGAATGGATCATAATTCATCGAATAGAGTCATAGAACTCATGTTGCTAGGCTGACTCGGTCAAACCATGACTCAAGACTACGACTCGCTATTTGAATGACGAGTCATAGACTTGACTCGTAGTTCCTGAAGGGAATTTGGGAAATGTCATCCCTCTGAAGACTTTCCACGAGTCAACAAGACGGATCCGTGATTCAAACCACAGACCGTAGACTGGACTTGTGGATCCTGACCGTCTGCATTATTGATTCCACGAGTTCCTTCCATGAACTATGGTTCCAACCATGACTTGTGGTTGGAATCGTAGACCCTAAATCATGGGAAATTTCTAAAGTTTCTAACTTAGATAGCTGGATATGTGCACGGGGTGTTGCAGTGTAAGTGCAGGGGTAAATTTTTTCCTAGGATGAGAGTTGACAAAATCTCAGGCTAGGGTGGATTCCGATGAAAATTTTGTCCTGTGTGGTTTAGAGATATTTGGTGTCTTGAGGTATAGTGTTTAATAAAATTAAAGTAATAAAATTAAAGTGATACCATGATATGTGAGGGGCATAGTATCCCATAAAAAACTTTCAGAATGGAGTTCAGCTTAGTAGAACTCCGGATATAATTTAACATAAAAAGGCTAGTTTGGGATGTCAAAATTTGAGATTGTGTTGTAAAATTGGGCACAATTGGGAGTGCCTGGAGTTACTACCTCGCCTATGCTGCTATAGAAGGAGGTAGGCCACTACCATGGTACTGCTATGCGGGAATTCTCCACTATAATGAGGCTGCTATAGAAGAAATTGAGTCGCTATAGCAGGCCCGATGTAATAAAGTTTCAGTTTTCTCCGAGTTTAGATGTTATATTATTATGAACTCTCAAGGTTTTGTTCTTAGACCATTGTGAGAGAAATAACTAATTTGTTCATGATGGTTTGGCTCTGTATCTTCTTATCTGGAAAGCCTCGATAGAAAGGCCAGGTATAAATATGGTTTACGTGATAGTCATATATGTGTTTGTTCCTTGTGTGAACCAGGCTTATCTATTTACTTGAAATTCATATAAGTTGGTTCCTTGAGTGAATCGAGATTCATTGTTTACTTGATGTACATGTTGGTTTCTTGAGTTGAACTGGGCTTAACTGTTCACTTGATGTACATCTTGGTTCTTTGAGTTGAACCGGGCTTAACAATTTACTTGATGTACATGTTGGTTCTTTCAGTTGAACTGGGTTTGACTGTTTACTTGATGTACATGTTGGTTTCTTGAGTTGAATTGGGCTTAACTATTTATTTATAACCTGATATTATTTCTGTGGGAGGTTCTCTAACCTACATAGACCATGTGAGCTACATTGAATCCAATGTATACACCTCATTGGAAGTACCTTATATACCTTGCCAGGGTATAAATGCATAACTGTGGCATAATCACAAAATCTAATGCCCAACTGAGGGGACTTAGAACCAACAGGGGCATGTAGTTTTGGGACTAAGAGTACTCTCACCCCGTCCAACTCGATGCTAAATACTACTCCCAAAATAATACGTATAGCTCATATAATAGTGATGCATATCTGGATACAGAACTGATCATAACTAATGACATATCTAATGTCAAATCTGTTCATAAAGCGTAGAGACATATTTGATGTCATGCAAATTCATATCATAAGACTTAAAGTTGTGCATGATCATAATTCAAAATACCCCTTCTTTTCTAAAATCATAACCTGAAGAATTATGCATGCACTTTCATAATCAAGAGACCATGTTATCTAAACATGCCAAATTTATACTTGAAATCATGCAATTTAAAGGAATCATGCTAGAATTCATACATGACAGTTGGGCTTTTTGAAAATATACAAGGAATCATAATCCAAACATGGGTAATGAATATGAAATCATGAATTTAAGCTTTAAATCAAAACCCATAACTTTTCCCCAATTTGGGTAAGAACACTAATTTAGAAATCTATAAATGTAATTTAGAAGATTGGAGTTTTGGGCATAAGGGTGAAGAGATCCCCTTAGTGAGTACCCACATACCTTGACCGATGCTAACTCAATTGAAATTGAAAAGAAAAAGAGGTTTGAAATTGGAGCTTGAGACTTGGAGCTTGAGAGAGTTATTTTTCTCTTTTGGTAGATGAATGAGTAATTGAGAGGGGACTTAGGCTAATAGATTTAGAATTCATGCTAAAAAGTGCCAAAATGACCTCACTTAGGAGTAAAACGGGTGGGTAATAATGAAAATACCCTTGGGATTTAATTAAGAAAAGCTTTAAAAATTCCTGGCTTCAGGTTCCACAGATGGGTTCCATGGGTCATAGACTGTACCACAACTTTTTGTTTCGACTCGTTGTTCCTGATCCAAAAGATAGGCTGCAGAACAGGTTCTAAGAGTCAACAGGATGACTCACAGAATGGACTATGGTTCGTACACCTGAGTCATAGTTCCTGGGGAATTTACTAACCTCATATTAAGTTCCACGAGTAGACAGTATGGCCCATGGTTCAGACTACGGTCCGTAGAAGTCACTCGTGCTTCTGGAGGAAATAGTCAACCCTCAGGTCAAGTTCCATGAGTCAACAGTATGGTCCTTAAAGTGAACTACAGTCCGTAGAATCAACTCATGGTTCTCAGACCAGAGGTTGAACTACAAAAGGTAAACCACGGCTCCATGCCATGACTTGTGGTTGAAACCACGGTCCGTGGTTTGGACCCATGATCAATAGAAACTTGAATTTTTTTAGAGTTTTAAACTTAGAAAGCTGGTTCAATTTCTGGGGTGTTACAGAAAGCTTAGCCCCTGGTATATTGGGCCGTTTGAGATTAGTCAATGAGTTGGTTATATTTCTTATGAGTTAGCCTTTCCACCAGCATTTTCTGCTATTCATCCTGTTTTCCATGTGTCGATGCTCCACCACTATATTCCAATTAAGTCTCACATGCTGCAGTTGGATTCAGTTCAATTAGATGACCGTTTGACTTTTGAGGAGGAGCCAGTAGCCATTTTAGCTTAGGATAATAGAGGGTTGGAGTCTAGGGAGATTCCAGTGGTTAAGGTTTAGTGGAGGCATCATCTTATCAATGAGGTAACCTGAGAGACCGAGCATAACATGTGGGCCTAGTATCCACACCTATTCCAGCCTTCAGGTAATACCCTTTTCTTAACTTTCAAGGACTAAAGTCCTTTTAGTAGTGCATGTTGTAATGACTCTCTATGACATTTTAATCATTTTTGTGCATTTTCTATGTTATGAGCTTTCCCACAGCGGCTACATGTTATTTATGACTTAATGAGACTGACGGTTTGGTTCTTGAGTAGTTTGTTTGTGTTTTAAGCCCATTTCATTATTTTGAAACTCTTAAAGCTGAAAGAGTTGACTTTGGTTGATATTCGGAGAAGATGGGTTGGAATAGAAATTATGTTAGTGCTGCTAGTTGTGGAACATTTATTTTGGGCTAGTGGGACCTTTGGTTCAGGTCTCGATACATCCTGACTCATTTTAGGCTTTTGGGTTTCTTGTTGGTAAAAAGATAGTTGACTGGATTATATTATGGCTGTTATTTTGGGATCCTTGTGTGATCCAGTTATTTGACATATATTTAGGATCCTTGTGTGGTTCGGTTACTTAACATATATTGGGATACTTGCTTGAAAGGAAATGAGTCAACCAACCTATTGAAAGCTTAGCTATTCTACCAAACAGGTCTGTTTGATCATTGCTCAGAACCTGCAGTAATGAATGAAGCACCCCCCGGCAATGAGGCATCAGTACAAAATAATGTACCTAGCATGTAAGGCAAACTAAAAAATGAAACTGAAGTGTAGGGACTGAACAAAAGGTCAGGAGTAAAACAAAAGTACAATAACCTACCTTTCTGCAATAAGATACCATCTAAAGCACATAGCAAACAATAATCATACCAGCCCCCATAAGACTGATAGGTACATATAGTATACAATTGCCATAAGTTCTAGTAGGCATAAACAGTCGCTTAATACCCATACTGACCCCCTTACCTAGACCCCAATGATAATCTGATCTGAACTGTCTGACTGTATATGTGTCATAAAGTAGTGCAACTCTGAGCCTCTGTGGTACTATATAACTGCTGCCCCGTAGGTACGACTTGCATGTCCCATAGGTACGACGTAACATGGGACCTGCGACCACAAGGGTCCCAAGCTAACCCTTGGTCATAGCACAACTCAGATAAATCAATAGATAAGTGGAAGCAAAATAGGAAGATCCAAAGTTAAAAGTATAGATAATTAAATCAAATAGGAATAGAAATCCAAAATAAGACACTAATACTGTCTATGTCTGTCTAATCCTCGAATAATGAGGACTCACCAATAATCAACTGAATGTCTGATGTAGTCTAGCCATGAGTCTGAGGGTAGGTGCCTGAATCTGCATCATAAAAGGATGCAACGCAAAATGCGTCAATACTATAGGATGTACTGAATATATGAAATAAATAGGAATCTGAGATAAGCATATTGAATACAAAAATTATGATTTCATGAACAAAATGACATCCAGATATGTCCCCATGATTTATGAACAGTTTTGACATCCAAATATGTCACATGTTATGTATGTGCTATATAGTATGTTTTGGGAGTAGTATTTAGCACCAAGCTGACAAGGGTTTCAGATAACCCAAGTCCAGAACTACATTGCCAATGTAGGTTTTATTTTGTCAAATGGACTCATAATACTGGTTTGACTCTAAACATGGTCTAGTACCCTGGCAAGGTACAAGACAGCTTTGCCAACTAGGGTATAGAAATTGCATTCTATGTAGCTTACATGGTCTATGTCAGTTACGAGAAACTCTCACAGAAATGGCTTTAATTATTTGAATGTATATGACTCTTAGCTTTCACGTTTCAGATTTTACTACTTATGAATTATGCTAATAAACATATTTTCAGCTTATGATATTGCTTGGAGTTATTACGTCACAGTTTTACTACTATTGTATGTTACAACCTTAAACATGTTTTCAAGTATGTTTTATCATTATTCATTCATATCTCATAAACTAAGTACATTCCATAGTACTGATGGCATACCTCTTTGTGCTGCATCTTACTATGATGTAGATTCAGGTGCTCGCTCCCGGTATGCCTTTTTGCTATTTATAGTATTTGGGTAGGTTAGGGCTCTGTCCCACTAAGTATTGTATTCATAGAGGCTTGTAGACAAGTCCTTTGGGTTGCATAGCTACGATGGTGGCCATTTTGGCCTTGTATATTTATTAGTTGTAGCTTGTTAGCCAATTAGCCCTAGTTATTGTTTTGTTTGAAGTTTAGCAGCTTATTATCCAAGTTTACATTGTGTATACATGTTTTCAGTTTTTAATATAAAGATCATGTGGCCTTGATGTCCCCCATAGCATTTATGCTTTACAAGATATGATGGCAGACTCAACGGTCCAAATAGGACTTATGTGCTACATGCTTATTGCTTTATATGAACTATTAGGAGGAGTTGTTTTCATTCTAGAGCTCTTGACAGGTGCCTTGCCGGCCAAGATATACTAGTTTGTTTTCATGATTGGGTATGGCTGCCATGCGCCATTGGTAAATAGTTTAGCAGGATCGACTTTGGCTTCTGTTTTGGCATTAGGTGCCAGTTGCGCCCCCCAAGATTGGGGTATGACAAGTTTCGCTTGTTGGGGTGAAGATATTACTTTTATTTCCCTTGTCGGGCCTTTATTTCCATGTTTTAGACAATTTAGCCCTTGTTGGGCATATTTTTGATGATTGTTTGGTATTACCCTCGTCAGACCTTTACTTTCTTAAGCTTATTTTGTGCCCTTCTCGGTCTTGATGCTCTTATTTTGAATATTCTTATTTTGTGCCCTTCTCAGGCTTGATGCTCTTATTTTGAATGACTTTCCAGATTGCTGGGTTAGTCCTACATGATAAAATTATTTCACTACCCGTGATTTTCAAAATGTGCTTAGTGCCTACTCCAGGCTTCTTTCTCTATTGATCCATGAGTGCATAACTCAAATTTTGCCTTGTTAATAGTAGATTAGTTGAATAAACTCTGAGGGTTCTCTTCATACTACGATTCTTTTCTAAGGAGCAAATATTTTTTTGTTTATTTTTGTGTCGAATCAGGTTGGCATTCCCCTATGATAGATTCAGAGGTGACTTTCTTAATGAAAAATGCCAAGTTTTAGTGTTTAATTGATTCTATATATTGCTTGTCACAAATGGGCCCATTAAAAAATTTCTTGGCGAAGAATCTGCAAATTAAAGAAACTAGGGAAAAATATTTTTTGCTAAAGAATTCTCTTGTCATGACTTGCATATTCTCCGTTTGGCTTGATTAATTCACAAACGAGTGTGTAGAACTTGAAATAGCTTGTTAAAGTCATTTGTCCCAATTGATTTTTGAGACTAGTTGTGAATTTCTTGTGTTGTGATGCCTCGTGTGGTAAGGTTTTACTTCATTCTTGTGCATGTGTATTGTCTAGAGCTTTCCCCCGATGTAATTCAAGGGGAAATCATAGACGTTACTGAGCTTAGATGATGACCTTAGGCCCTTTTTGAAAAGCTACTTTACCCAAATTACCTTCCTTTAACATTGATCCTACTAAGACCTTTTGAGCTTGTAACTTTTCTTTTGCACCTTGTTAGACACCTTAACCCTTTTTGGATCCTCTATCTTTGCACACAACCTCCTTAATATCTAGAAAGTGGAATTAAACTAAAAGCCTAAGTTTGGGGGGGAATTAAAATGTTGAAATAGGCAAAAGCCTGAATTTGGGGGTATATGCATGAAATGTGGAGAAGAAGAAGAGTTGTGTTTCAATGCAAAGTAGCACCTTATGCTTACAATGTAAATTGCTTCAAAGTGTTCAATGAACTGAATGAGTGGAAAAATAAATGAAGAAGTTGGTGCTACCAAATGTGTTTGACAAAAGGATGTTGAATGAATAAGTTGTTGGGGAAGCTTGGGTTGTGAGAGGGAGAAATAAGGTAAGATGAATGTCCAAAAATGTGAGCGGCACATTGAATGCTTATAATAGTGTTAGGGGGGCTTAGTCACTTGAGCCAAATAAAATCCTCACCTCAACCCTATCCTAAATCATTTCCCGCAAGTCCTTAGTGATTCCGAGCTTGGTGACTCTACATTAGTGGCGAAATACATGAAGGGCAAGCCTATGGTTCAATATGTGTACTCAAACTTCTTTGAGAGAGTGAGAGTCTTTTTGTCTCTTATTATCACTATATTTTGAATTGCATGACTGTGAGTGCGATTCTCTCTTGTTGTTAGTGGCATTACATCCTTCATATGAATAATGAAGTCTCTATTTCAATTAGGACGAATGAATGAGACAAGTTGTGTGGCAAATATCGAGGAAAACATTGAATGTCAATGCCAATAACTTGAGAAGCTTGATAATCTTGTTTTGAATGACAAATCCCCTGATTTTGAATGAAAATTGAGGTCTTTTAACAAGAGTTTTGAAATGTGTACTTTCTCTGAGATGATGGTGATACCAATTGAGATGAGCATATTTGTTTGATTCTAGTTTTTTGCGTATTTTATTTATTACTTTCTTGAGTCTTAGAGTCTCTATAATCCTTTGTTCAGCCCTTATATTTTGAGAATTTGTTTCAATCCTTACATTGTGAGTGTCTTTCTTGAGAACAAGCAATAGGTTAAGTTTAGGGGTTTGATAAGTTTGTAATGTACCAACTTAATGAGGCTTTATTCATGAATTATTTCCATGCTTTGATGCAATTTAGAGGTACGTATTTCCTTTATTGTCTTAAATGCAGGTACTCTTAGTCAATTGAAGGAAGAAAAGGATCTGAACCCACAAGAGATTAAAATTGAAGCTAAAGTCCATAGCTGATCGGAAGGGCAAGGATCTGATAAGATCGGCGCAAAGAGACATGCGAGCCACAAGAGAGCATATGCGAGTGCACATAGAGAAAAAACACTACCTCAGCATTCAAAGCATGTGAACCGCCGGTTGGAGGGGGCGATCGCATCCTCCATCACGCATAAGGATACAAATGACAATTTCATAACTACCTAGAAGAAAGGGCACCTGCGAGCCACAAATGACAAGGGGAAATCACAGGTTCCCTCGCACCTAACTTCACATCTTTTCCGAATGGTAAAATCATCCAAATGTGCGTGTCGTAATTGGAAAGGTTTCAAAACCCTTTTTGGGATCTGTACCAAGGATAAACAGAAGTTTTTAATTTCTCAAGGAAAATAGTTGATAGAGTATAATTTTTCTCTTCTTCTTGTAGAGTCAAAAAGACCATTGTTAAGATTTTGAGTTAGGAATTTGAATTTAGCTTGCCGAATGAATAGAATTTTGGAAAACACAATTGGTCTCTTCTCTTTTTCCTTCACTATGAGTAGCTAAACTTATTTCTAGGGGTGTGTGTATAATAGGTGCTTGAATTTGGGAATGGGTGTTGATTATTTATTTTTATAATTGATTATTAAGTATGGGTCAATTGAATTTGTCATGTTAATTATAAAATTGATGGTTGCAAACATTGATTTATCTTGCTAATTGTGTTCTTGCTTGAGAGAGGAATTATTCAATTGGGTAAGAGTTCAATAGTGGGGATTTATGATTTACGACACGAATTGAGGCTAGAAACAGCTTGATTTTAGGAAATTCTCATTTAAGAGTCAAATCTAAAGATAGTTTGATTCACCTAAGCTAAATTTGGTTGGTTGATTGTGCAATTATGGGGTTTGAAAGACACCATAGTAAACATACTTATTAGGTTGAAAAAAATACTAAGTATAGCATGAACCAAAGCTACCCATGCTAATAATAAAAAAATTGCTTGAATAATCAACATCTATCCCATTGTATGACCCCATCGGATGCACACCCTTAGGATTTCGATCTTCATTGAAACTCTTGTGTTGATGTTGTTAAGATGTTATAATTCAAATCATAAATTCCCAAACCTTTTCCCCCTAGTATTACTTTACTTGTTTTAATAATTTGCTTACTCTAGTGAATTGATTTTCGATCTTTAGTGGCAAGTCATTGCACTAATCTCTATGGATTCGACCCCGACATCTGTTGGGTACTTATTATGTTTCTTTGTGATTGTTACCACCTTATTTGGGAGAGTTCTCTTGAATGTTATTAATGCCACAGTCTTCAGCTTAGGGAGCAGCCTAGGGTATTCAGGGTGCAAGAGTGCAGTTTGCGGCTACAGCTCCCTATATTGAGGTACCACCTATTCAGTCAGTTACTCCTCTAGTGGATTCCTGACCAGTCATGACTTCTGAGGAGTAGAAGATGCTGGGTCAGTTTCTTTGATTGGCACCTCCGAGATTTACCAGCACCCCGGGAGAGGATGTACATAAGTTTCTTACTATTTATCAAGACATGTTGTATAACCTCAGTCTAGTAGAGTCCCACGGTGTATACTACATTACTTTTAAGCTTATGGCCCAGGAGATAGCAATGAAGGGTATATTCAGACAGTAGAACATATGGGTCCCCTTTTATGACATAGGCATAGTTCTCATAAGACTTCTTGGGGAAGTTTATACCCCGCAATAAGTGTTAGAGGCTTTGGGATACATTCTCAAGGTTGGAGTAGGGTTCTATGTCAGAGGCAAAGTATCATTCTAGATTCCATGAGCTATCTAGATATGCCACCAGGATTCTTCCTGCCAAGCACGAGAGGGTGCATTGCTTTGTCAAAGGGTTGAGACTTCAACTTTGCCTGGCTATAGAGAGTATAGTATCTTTGAGCCAGTACTTTTTGCATTTGGTTGATCATGACCATAGCATCGAGAGAATTGATCGCTAGGCCCAAGGGGGCAGCTATAAGAGGCCTCGTCACCAGGGCAGCTACAATGGTTCCCAGTTCTGTGATAGGAGTTTTTTTTATAGAGGTCAGCAATAGCCGTATGTTTAGCCTAGTATACCCATGAAGGCCTCACTTCATCTTTCTAATGGTAGTCAGCCTTGGTATAGTGGTTAGAGCTTATGTTAGTATTCACATGGTTCACATTCTAGGTCTTCAGGCTATGGTGGCCATTCTGGTTTGGTAGGTACTTCTCAGATGGGCAGGACTCCTTGAGGTTGTTATGATTGTAGTTAATTTGTTCACTATTCTCAAGAGTGTCCCTAGTGTGGGATGGTTGATCCTTCGGTAGCGACTAAGCCTTTTACAGTAGTAATCCCACCGGCCAGAGGTGGTACTCAGTGAGGTAAGGGTGTTCATGGTGGTGCTTTGTCGGGTAGGATTGGTGGTCATGTAGGTGCTCAGCCCAATGGTGGGTGCAGTCAGTCATATGCCATGCTGGGTATACCAGAGATGGAGGCTTCAGATTCTATGATTACAAAAGTACAATTTTAGTCTATCATCTCTCGGGATCTGTTTTATTTGATCTAGGCTCCACATATTCTTATATGTTTGTTTACTTTGCTTCTCGATTAGGATTGTCTATTTAGCCTTTGTATGTGCCCTGCATATATCTACTCCAGTAGGTGATTCTTTAGTAGTGGATCAAGTTTTTAGATCTTGTGTGGTGACTATTCAGGATTATGACACTTGGGAAGATCTTGTTGTACTTTATATAGTTGATTTTGATGCTATTCTGGGCATGGACTGGTTTATCCCCTCATCATGTGGTCTTGTATTGCTTTGCAAGACCATTACCTTAGATATACCTTGCATACCCTTGGTTGTGTTGTAGGGTTCTATTAGTCACATGCCAAAGGGGATTATTTCTTATATTCGGGCTAATAGCTTGGTGTCGAAGGGGTATTTGACCTATCTTGCATATGTTTATGATTTTAGTGCCGAGGTTCTCTCACTTGATTCTCTTCCCTTGGTGTAGGAGTTTTCCGATGTCATTCCTACCAACTTACCTGGCCTCCCACTTGAGTGTGATATAGACTTTGCTATCAATGTTAAGCCGTGCACCAGACCCATTTCTGTTCCACCTTACTTTATGGATCCTGTCAAGTTGAGGGAGCTTAGTGTTCAACTTCAAAACCTTCTAGGTAAGGGTTTCATCTGGCCAATGTTTCTCCGTGGGGTGCTTCTATTCTTTTTGTTAAAAAAAGTATGACTCGATACATATGTGTATTGATTATTAGCAGCTTAATAAGGTGACTGTGAAGAATAAGTATCCGATGTCGCTTATTGATGAGCTATTTGATCAACTTCAGGGTGCAGATGTATTTAATAAGATTGACTTGAGATCTTGCTACAAACAGTAGAGGATTTAGGCGGCAGACATCCCTAAGATAGCCTTCAAGACTCGCTATGGCTATTACGAGTTCTTGGTGGTGTCTTTTGGGTTGACGAATACCCTAGAAATGTTCATGGATTTGATGAATCACGTATTCATTCCTTATTTGGACTCCTTTAAGATTGTCTTCATTGATGGCATTCTTGTATATTCAAGGAGTAGGGAGGAGCACGAGTAGCATTTGAGGATTATTCTCCATACTCTAAGAAATCGTTGACTTTATGCCATATTTTTGAAGTGTGAGTTCTTTCTTGAGTCTCTAGCATTCTTAGGGCATGTGGTGTCCAAGAATGGGATTATGGTAGACACGGCAAAGACTGGGGCAATTCTTTATTAGGCTAGGCCCACTTCTCCTATCTAGGTTTGTAGTTTTATTAGGTTGGTTGGTTACTACAGACGATCGTCAAGGGTTTCTCTTCTATTGCGGCAGCATTAACTAGACTGACTAGGAAGGATGTACCATTTGAGTGGTCTGATGAGTATAATATGAGCTTTCTGAAGCTCAATACCTTGTTGACTATAATTCTAACATTGAATCTTCTAGCTGAGAGCCAGGGTTTTCCATTTTAATATTATTTGTCAGGTGTTGGTTTGGGTTGTGTTCTGATGCAGCAGGGTCATGTGATAGCTTATGCTTCTAGACAGTTGATAGTTCCTGAGCGCAACTACCCCATCCATGACCTGGATTTGGAAGTGGTTCTTTTAGCACTTAGCATTTAGAGGCATTACCTTTATGGCATTAATTCATTGATATTCAGCGAGCATCATAGCCTTCAGTATATTTTGAGACAAAAGCATCTTAATTTGAGGCAGCGAAGGTGGCTTGAGTTGCTGAAGGACTATAATATCTCTATTTTATATCATTCAGGCATGGAAAATATGGTAGCAGATGCCTTGACCCAAAAGGCGGTGAGTATGGGGAGTTTGGCTTTCCTATCAGTTCCAGAGAGATTGTTGGCCTTAGATATCCTGTCCTTAGCAAATTGGTTGATTCGACTTGATATTTCTAACTCGGGGATGATTCTTGCCCGATAAGACTCTGTCTACACTGTTAAAGCAGATTCAAGAGCGACAATTTGAGTATAATTGAATTTGTGGGTTCCGAGATCAGGTGTTGGGTTATGAGGCCACGAAGGCCACCGTATATTCTGAGGGTGTCTTGAGATTTGAGGGGCATATTTGTGTTTAAATGGTTGGTAACTTAATTAAGTTGATATTGCAAGAGGCTCATTCTTCTAGATATTTCGTTCATCCCAGGGTAGCTAAGATGTCTAAGGACTTGAGACAACATTATTGGTGAAGGGGGATTAAAAGGGATATAGCAGAGTTCGTATCTAAATGCTTGAACTATTAGTAGGTCAAGTCCAAGCAATTGTACCTGGTGGCTTGCTTCAGAGATTACCC
Source organism: Jaltomata sinuosa (assembly GCA_003996215.1). NCBI lineage: Eukaryota > Viridiplantae > Streptophyta > Magnoliopsida > Solanales > Solanaceae > Jaltomata > Jaltomata sinuosa. The sequence goes on along the minus strand of QJPP01001948.1, from coordinate 70,108 downwards.
ATTCATGAGTTAAGTGGGAGCGGGTTACTATGGTTTTTTTGATTGGGCTGCTATATACTTTCTGGGTTTTGATAGCATTTCGTTCATCGTGGATTGATTGACTAAGTCTACTCACTTCTTGCAAGTTCAGTCTTTTTACTGCAATGAGAGGTTGGATCAGATCTATTTGCAAGAGATGGTCCATCTTTATACCGTGCCAATATCTATTATTTCCCATAGAGATACACAGTTCACCTCTCATTTTTGGAGGGCCTTTCAGGAGGATATGGGTGCTCGGGTTGATCTTAACACCACATTTAATCCGTAGATTGATGGGCAATCCAAGCAGACTATTCAGATTCTAGAGGATATGCTTTGTTCCTGTGTTATTGATTTTAGGGTTCAGTGGGACTAGTTTCTAGCCTTAGTGGAGTTTTCTTATAATAATAGTTATCATTGGAGCATCCAGATGGCTATGTTCGAGGCTTTGTATAGTAGATGGTGCAGGTCTCTTATTAGGTGGTTTGATGATTTTGAGGCCAGGCCGCAGGGTACCGACTTGTTGCGAGAGTCCTTGGATCAGGTTCAGGGAATTCAGGATAAACTTTGGGTAGTACAGAGTAGAAAGAATAGTTATGCTGACTAAAGGCACCGTGCTTTAGAGTTTGGGGTCGGTGATCGTGTATTCTTTAGGGTATCGCCCATGAAGGGAGTGATAAGATTTGGGAGGAGGGAAAAGTGTAATGCCTCGAGGCTACCCCCTTGATGTAACATGAGACCTGTGACCATAAGTGTCCCAAGTTAACCTTGGTCATAGCATAACTCAGATAAATCAATAGATAAGCGGAAGCAAATTAGGAAGATTTGAAGTCAAAAGTAAAGATAATAAAGTCAAATAGGAATACAAATCAAAAAGGTGACTCGAATACTGTCTATGTCTGAAAAGCCTCTAACTGTTTAAGGAGTTGCTGGGACAAGACCCCAGCTAACTCAAAAATCTAAAATAAAAGCATAAATATGGACACTCTATCTCTAATCCTCGAATAATGAGGATTCACCAATAATCAACTGAATGTCTGGCGTAGTCTAGCCACGAGTCTGAGGGCAGGTGCCTGAATCTGCATCATACAAGGATGCAACACAAAATGTGTCAGTACTATATGATGTACTGAATATATGAGATAAATAGAAATCTAAGATAAGCATATTGAATAAACTCGTAAAGCTGAAATCATGCTATAAGTGTAAAACAGAAATGCAAGAGACTCAATGCAAAACTAAGGCAAGGTATACAAAATATCATAAGTAATCATAATAGTCCTGAAATCTGAAGGCAAACAGTCAATGCATTTTAAAACCTGATATTGTTTCTATGGGAGGTTCTCTAACCAAAAAAACCATGTGAGCTACACGTAATTCGATGTATACGCCCCATCAAAAGGACCCAATATACCTTGCCAGGGTATAAACGCATAACTGTGGCGTAATCACTAAATCTGATGCCCAACTGAGGGGATTTAGAACCTATGGGGGCATGTAGTTCTGGGACTAAGGGTACTCTCACCACGTCCAACTCGGTGCTAAGTACTACTGCCAAAATAATACGTATAGCTCATATAATACTGATGCCTATCTGGATGTAGAACTGATCATAAATAATGACATATCTAATATAAAATCTATTCAAAAAGCGTAGAGACATATCTGATGTCATGCAAATTGATATCATAAGACTTAAAGCTATGCATGTTCATAATTCAAAATACTCCTTCTTTTCTAAAATCATAACCTGAAGAATTATTCATGCACTTTCATAATCAAGAGACCATGTTATCTAAACATGCCAAATTTATACTTGAAATCATGCAATTTAAAGGAATCGTGCTAAATTCATACTTGATACATGAGCTTTTTGAAAATATACAAGGAATCATAATCAAAGCATGGGTAATGAATATGAAATCATGAATTGAAGCTTTAAATCAAAACCTATAATTTTCCCCAATTTGGGTAAGAACCCTAATTTAGAAATCATTAAATTCAATTTAGAAGATTAGGGTTTTAGGCATAAGGGTGAAGGGAACCCCTTATTCAATACCCACATACCTTGACAAATGCTAACCTAACTGAAATTGAAAAGAAAAGGAAGTTGAATTTGGAGCTTGAGACTTGGAGCTTAAAAGAGTTACTTTCCTCTTTTGGTAGATGAATGAGGAATTGAGAAGGGACATAGGCTAATAGGTTTAGAAATCATGCTAAAAATGGCCAAAATGACCTAACTTAGGAGTAAAAAGGGTGGGTAATTATGAAAATACACCTGGGATTTAATTAAGAAAAGCTATAAAATTACCTGCCTTTAGGCTCCACGGATGGGTTCCATGGGTCGTAGACTGAACCACGACTCGTGGTTCCCACTCGTGGTTCCTGAGGCCAAAGCCAGGCTGCAAAACAGGTTTTACGAGTCAATAGGATGACTCATAGAATGGACTACGATCCGTAGACCGGAGCCATAGTTCCTGGGGAATTTACTAACCTCATATAAAGTTTCACGAGTGGATAGTACGGTCCGTGGATAAGACTACGGTCCGTAGAAGTCACTCGTAGTTCTGGAGGAAATAGTCAACCCTCAGGTCAAGTTCCACGAGTCAACAGTATAGTCCGTAGAGTGAACTACGGTCCGTAGAATCAACTCGTAGTTCTTAAACTAGAGGTTGAATTGCAGAAGGAAAATCACGGCTCCATTCCATGAATCATGGTTCAAACCACGGTCTGTGGTTTAGATCCGTTATCCCTGGAAACTTGAAATTTTTCTGAGTTTTAAACATAGAAAGTTGGTTTGATTTTCGGGGTGTTACAATATCTCCCCCTTGGGATCATTCATCCTCGAATGAAGACTAGACAAGGGAAAAATGAGGACAAAACAACCCAACCAGTTAACAACACATAAAATTTGAAGAACAAAAAAAACTGAGATTGCAACTTAAAACATGACTGAATCAACTTTGAAAAACATGAATGCATACTAAGATCATGAGGGGAACTGATGGAATAGAATCGAAGGGACATACTAAAGATGAAACTATTACCTCAAGCTGAAATAGAGTCAGAAGGGAAGAGATGAGGGTACTTGGCTTTCATGGCTGGCTTTGCTCCCAAGTATCTCCCTCGGCTAGCTGATTTCTCCATAGGACTTTTACCGAGGAGATTTCTTTGTTTCTCAACCTCTGAATCTGATAATCAAGGATCTCTACGGGAACCTCCTCATAAGTGAAACTATCCTTCACACTCATATCCTCCAAAGGAATAATCAAGGATGGATCACCAACACACTTCTTCAACAAGGAAACATGGAAAATCAGATGAACCGCTTCTAAATCCAATGGTAAGTCAAACTCATAAGCAACACTACCTACTCTCCTAAGAATCCAATAGGGACCTAAAAAATGGGAACTAAGCTTCCCTTTCTTGCCAAATCTGATCACCCCCTTCATGGGTGACACCTTCAGAATAACCCAATCATCAACTTTGAATTCCAACTCCCTTCTTCTCATGTCTACATATGATTTCTGTCGACTCTGAGCGGTCTTCAACCTCTCCCTAATAAGCTGAACCTTCTCCATAGTCTCATGAACCGAATCTAGACCAATCAAAATTGCCTCACCTACCTCAAATCAACCAATAGGAGACCTACACCTCTGTCCATAAAGGGCCTCATAAGGGGCCATCTGGATGCTAGAATAAAAGTTGTTTTTGTAGGCAAACTCAATAAGAGGTAAGTGATCATCCCAACTACCCTTGAAATCAATGACATAAGCTCTCAACATATCCTCCAAAGTCTGAATAGTACACTATGCGTAGCCATTCGTCTGTGGCTGAAAAGTTGTGCTAAGCTTCACCTGAGTACAAAGACCTCTCTGAAACGATCTCCAAAATTAGGATGTAAACTGAGTACCTCTATCTAAAATGATGGACAATGGAACACCATGTAATCGGACTATCACATGGATGTAGAGTCTGGCATAATCCACAGCTGAATCAGTAGTCTTGACAACCAAGAAGTGAGCTGATTTGGTCATCCTATAGACAATCACCCAAATAAAATTGTGTTTCCTTCGAGTACGAGGCAAACCTATAATCAAGTCCATATTGATAGCTTCCCACTTCTAGGTAGGAAGGTCAATATCCTGGGTCATGCCACCCGGTTGCTGATGCTCTACCTTCACTTGCTGACAGTTGGGACACTTAGCCACAAAACTGCCTATCTCCCTCTTCATACCATTCTACCAATAGACTTCCCGTAGATAATGGTACATCTTGGTGGCACCAAGGTGAATAAAATATCAGGACCTATGAGCCTCAGTCATAATCTGCAGTCTCAACCCATTTATATATGGCACACACAATCGACCCTGATAATAAAGCACACTATCTCCCCCTTGGGAGAAAACCTCAACCCTTTGCTGATGGACTGCACCATTTAGCTGAAGTAAAATAGGATCACTATCTTGCTTTGCCTTCACTTCAGGTACCAAAGATTATTTGGAACCATTCTGAACAATAACACAACCTTCCCTATAGTCCATAAAGCAAACTCCCATCTGAGCAAGCCTATGAACCTTCTTAACCAATTCATTCTTTTCGTTTTCAACTGAAGACACACTACCCATGGAAAATATACTAAGTGCATTCGCCACAATATTGGCCTTACCCAGATGGTAAAGCACACTCATATCATAATCCTTAAGAAGCTCAAGCCATCTCCTTTGACGCAGATTCAATTCCTTTTGAGAGAACACATACTGAAGACTTTAATGATCAGTGAATACATCCACATGCACACCACACAAGTAATGTCTCCAAATCTTCAAGGCAAAGACCACGGCTGCTAGCTTAAGATCATGAGTAGGGTAGTTCTTTTCATGAATCTTAAGCTGCCTTGAAGCATAAGAAATCACCTTAACACACTACATCAAAACACAACCCAAGCCAATTCTAGAAGCATCACAATATACAACAAAGTCATCCGAACCCTCGGGTAAAGTCAACATTGGCGCTGTGGTTAACCTAGTCTTCAAATCCTGAAAGTTCTTCTCACAAAGATCAGACCAATGAAACTTAACATTCTTTTTAGTCAATCGGGTCAAAGGGGCAGCAATGGAAGAAAACTCTTCCATAAATCTCCTATAGTAACCAGCCAAACCCCAAAATCTCTTAATATCAGATGGGGAAGTGGGTCTAGGCCAGTTCTTTACTGCCTCAATCTTTTGAGAATCAACTCAAATACCATCTCTAGTCACAATATTACCTAGAAAAGCAACATACTACATCCAAAACTCACACTTGCTAAACTTAGCAATCAACTATCGATCCTTGAGAGTTTGCAACATAACTCTCAGATGGTCCGCATGCTCCTCCTCACTCCAAGAGTAGATAAGAATATCATCAATGAAAACAATAACAAATATATCCAGATGCTGTTTAAACACATGGTTCATCAAATCCATAAAGGCTGTAGGAGCATTTGTTAGACCAAAAGACATAACCACAAATTCATAATGACCATATCGAGTCCTGAAGGCTGTCTTTAGAATATCACACTCTCTAACATGAAGCTGATGATAACCAGATATAAGGTCAATATTGTAGAAGAAAGTAGAACCCTGAAGCTGATCAAATAAGTCATCAATCCTAGGAATGGGATACTTATTCTTAATTGCGACCTTGTTCAATTGGCGGTAGTCAATACACATCCTAAGAGAACTATCCTTCTTCCGCACAAAAAAAACTGGGGCACCCCATGGAGAAATGCTAGGCCTTATGAAAACATTATCAATAAGATCCCTCAACTGATCCTTTAACTCTTTAAGTTCCGCGGGAGCCATTCTATAGGGAGGAATAGAGATAGGATTCATATGTGGAAGGAGATCTATCCCAAAGTCGATCTCCCTCTCAGGCTGGACTCCATGCAAATCTTAAGGAAACACTTTTAGGAACTCATTTACAACAAGAACGTACTGAAGGGATGTGGTTTCAGACTACGTGTCCATAACCCAAACTATATGATAAACATAACCGTTAGAAATCATCTTCCAAGGCTTAAGATAAGATATGAAATAACCCTTCTAGGATGGAGGACTACCTTGTGAATCTATGACAAGTTCATTTTGAAATTTGAAACTGACAACTCTAGTACGACAATCAACTGAGGCATAATAAGCATACAACCAATCCATACCAAGAATAACATCAAAATCAGTCATCTCCAACTCTACTAGATCCGCTGAAGTGACTATGAAGGACTGAGATAGGGAAATTTTGGTAGATTCTTTTGGCTAGGACTGACTCACCAACAGGAGTAGAAACATAAAAGGGTTCTGAAAGCAATTCTGGATGAATTTCGAATTTGCATGCTACATAAGGGGTCACAAAAGATAAGGAGGCACCGTGGTCCAATAAAGCATACACATCTTTAGAGAAGACTTTCAACATACCAGTAACGACATCTAGTGAACTCTCCTAGTCCTATCGAGAGGACATGGCATAAAGACGGTTCTGGCGCTAACTACCAGAACTAAAAGCAGTGCCCTGCTGGGCTGGTCGACCTCCTAGAGCTGCTGGGGTAGATTGAGTCCTGCTACCACCCTATCCCTTCTTAGTTGAAGGTCAATCTTGAATCTTGTGACCAACCAGACCACATCTATAACAACCCTCTCTACCGGCAAGACACTCAATGGGATGATCCTTTCCACACTTGGTACAAATAGGGTAGGAAGGCCCCTTTCCATCATACCCCTGAGAATAAAAGCTTGCACATCTACCAGAATGATCATGATGAGGACTAGAGGCCTGAGAAAGAGCACTAGCAGTAGAATGCACAGGTCCTGATGACCTCTTCTAGAAGGAAGATCGATGCCCACCTTCAGACTTCTGATGGCTAAATCCCGAACCCTCAGATCTGATTCTTTTATTCTCCTTAGCCATCTCCCTAAGCTTTTCTCCCTCGATCTGGTGAGCATGAGTCATAAGTCTAGAGATACTCATAGCTCTCAACAACATAGTAGATCTACACTCCTTCTTTACCAAACGTGATACTCCATAGATATACTTGCTCATCTGATCCTTTGGGTCAGCCACCATAGCAGGAGCATACCTAGAAAGCTGTGTGAACCTCAACCTATACTCCTGCACAATCATGGATCCCGGTCTCAAGTTGACAAACTCCTTGTCACTTCTTTGAGATGTGGTTAGCATGTTGTTGTTTAATTTATCTACTGTTTATTATTGTTAGTAGCCTCATTTTATGATTTGGACTTGGCTGGTCGCGAGTGTGATATTGATGCCATATCGATGGGTTATGGCTCGTTCTTGCAGCCTTGTTGATTCTCACATTTGTTGCATTATATTTTGTTGGTCAAGATTCATAGAAACACCATTGGGGCTTTAGTTGAAAGGTATGTTAAGGCTTTCTTTTTACTTTCTGGCATGACCTTTAAGTCAAAGCTTGTATAGCATGTGTAATATTGTTATTCGACTTTTGCCCTTATAGTATTGAGTTTTGCCTCACAACATGGTAGAGTGACTATTAGCATCATTCTATTCCTTACTTAGTGGACTAGAAGAGCATGTTATGATTGTATTGAGGTCACCTGTGATTACCTAATATTATTCTATTTTTTTATCGTCTTGCTTCCACCTATGAGCTTGTTTTGGCCTCTACCGATACTAACACTGTAGGGGTTTTGAGCATATATTCTGGTTAATCATGCCTACAGGATGGGTAGACCATACCTATGGGATGCGTAGTCTATACCTAAAGGGAAGCAATTACATTATATTACTTTACCTTTGGTCTAAACAGACCATACCTATGGGATGGGCAGGTTGTTCCTACGAGGCAACAATTAGATTACATTATTGCACCTTCAAGCTAGGCAGACCATGCCTACAAGATGGGAATACCTTGATGTACATGTTAGTTCCTTGAGTTGAACCGGGCTTAACTGTTTACTTCATGTACATTTTTGGTTCCTTGTGTTAAACCGGGCATAATTGCTTACTTGATGTACATTGTTGGTTCTTTGAGTTGAACCGAACTTAACTGTTTACTTGATATATGTGTTGGTTTCTTGAGTTAAACTGGGCTTAATTGTTTGCCTCATTAGGTGCTTAATCTCTAAGGGAGTTTCTCAAGTGAAAGAGGGGGAAATAGGCAAGAAACCAATTCTCACCCCGGTAAACTATTGGCTTCTGCTATAGTGGCCCTCATCCACTATAGAGAGACCCAGTCCCTCGCAGCACAGACAATTATTATTGTGTATGATGTTTGATATCTTTTCATTCCGGTATATTGATGATTCCCCAAATTACTTGGGTGCTCGAGGAAAGGGTTGCTCTAATTAGTTTCGTGCAACTAGAAGGAAGGAATATTCCATGATGGGGAGGAAAAGCAATAAGTTTTGGCTTGAGTTTTAATACACCGAGGGAACTAAATTTTTGGTGGTTCACATATGTCTGTAAACGTGTTGCTGTGGTATGGTTTTTAAGGTTCAATGCTTAACTCGTACTATTTTTTGCTAATGGTGATCATTCGGGGATAAACGATGGATAAATTAGTATCTATTGTAATGACCTGTTCCATCATTACTAAAATTATCTGTCATAAAGGTATTCAAATCTTATTCGTCATAGGGTTAGGATTAATTCCTTGGTATGTGAGTGCATTAGTTATGAATTAAGGTCATATAATGCCCCTAACACAAAGTTAAGTTGAAAGTGTCCTTACCGATTTAGTTTTGGGCTAAGTTTAAACTAATGTTAACTTCAAACGAGCACTTCTCCTAGAATATAAGGAGTTATAGGGCCTAATACCCACCAAATTAAAACTATCTGAGTCTTCTTTCTAATGCTACCAACCGTTTATTTATCCATTTTTAGAGTACGATGTTATTACCTTCTAACCAAAGACTATCCATGCTAAAAAGATGAGGCCTCTATAACGGGATTAGGCCACTATAGTGGGGTGCTATATCGGGCTACGTATAGTTAAATACAGTTTTCAGGCCTAAAATATTATTTTACTCTCCAAACTCGTTCAACATTAGGCTAGGGCAAGCGAGGGGTAAGTTCTTCAATTTTCTATTGATTTCCTCCTTCAAGGTAAGTTCTTCCATCAATCTAATACTCATTTAATTCTAAAATCCTAAGAATGATATTATATTGATCATGGTGGGGGTAAAAAGTTAACCTAGGTGGAATTTTCTGGTGTAAAGTGAATTAATAGGTTGAAGTCCCTTGAATTTGAGTTAGTGTTGATAGATTATGTCCTTGGGACTAGAGTTTGATCTAACCATTCCAAGATATAGAGGTTGTGAGTAGATTAAAGGGTAGAAAACTGTGGAATTACAAGTTTAGACATGAGCTTGGGTTAAGATCAATGAAAGTTAGGTTATATGCCTAGAATTGGTAGAACAATGGTTGAATTAGTATTTTATTACTATTGTTAAATTGAGATCCAGTTGAGCAGCAAGAAAAGGCAGGGCAACCGCATAATAGTGCACTCCATAGCATCAGCTTGGCGGCCAAGTAGGTTAGATTTATGAGCAGTAGACTGTGGTTAGAAAGCATAATTATAATATTGATTTGACAAGAGAAATCATGCTTAGGCTTGTGGGCACGGAGTTTGGATGGATAAAACATATGATTAATGTAATAAGGACCTAATTATGTGTTGATATGTTATGATATGAATCCTTGATGGGAGTTTTGTGTTTGTATGACTCTATGGTGCATTGTAATGTGAATTATGTGTTTATAGATGATAAGGAGATTGTGTGAGCTTATAATCCAGTGATTCAGCCTAATTACCATAAAAGGGTAAACTTGGTATTATGTGTGTTTGGTATACAAGATAATCTTGCTTAAGGTTAGTGATGAGAACTGATTATGGTATGAGGCGGCGGTCACATAATTTAAGAGCCTAAGGTTAAGTTAGGCTAAGTGTTATAAAGTAAAAGGTATAAAGGTGTATGACTTCAACTAGAGTTTAGAATCCATTGGATTGAATGTGCACTCCTAAAATGAGTACTTACATTCAATGAATATGCCTTGATAATGCTTACTTGAATAAGCCGGGGATTGGTCTTCTAACATGCTGTAATTGATGAAATTGATAAATCATATCTACTTGTGAATTGGTGTGTTAAATAATGATTCTTGAAGGGTTATGTTTATCATATAGTTTGGGTTATGGACACGGAGTCCAAAACCCCATCCCTTCAGTCTATTCTTGTTGTGAATGAGTTCCCAGAAGTGTTTCAAGAAGATTTGCCCGGAGTCCCTCCCGAGCGGGAAATCGACTTTAGGATAGATCTTCTTCCTGATATGAATCCTATCTCTATTCCTCCCAATAGAATGGCTTCCACAGAACTTAATGAGTTAAAGGATCAGTTTAAGGATCTACTTGATAAGGGTTTCATGATGAACGCTCAAATTGTGCTCTACAAAGTAGGAGGTCACGATGATCGTGCAACAAAACAAAATTTATAATCCCAACGAGTATCGGGGTCATACCCAAGGGACTTGGAGTAGCTAAATAGAGATTGTATTGGATTGAGTTCAAAGTGAGAGTAAATGCTCAAAATAACAAGTAAAAGGATGGGGGGAATTGGGATGTTGTCACTACAATCGCAATTTAATTAAAAAGCAATAAAACTAAAGCAGGTGTACCAATTTGATTAGATGACTAGGGATGCATATCCGATGGGGATTTAGTTATGGGATAGGGTGATTATTTCATACTTATTCTTGCTTTATAACATAAGTAGCATTGGTCATGGGTAAGAATTGTTTATCTCTCGATCAACAATCTTATATCCTACGATATCGGTTAGAGCATCATCGGTTTGATCAATAAACAACAACCAATCTAAGCTTGGGGAGGTCACACTATCTCTAGCTTAGACCCTTAAATGGGTAATTCCATCGATAAGAGCTATCTCTAGCCTCAAACTGAGTGGAATCCTAAGTTCCCACTTGTAATTCCATATCTGAAACCATGAAACCCTTTATCAAGCAATCACATAGTCAAGTAACGAAAATTAATATTTGCAACCACCAATTTTAGGATTAAAACTTGGTAAAATTACTAGACCCATGTCAATTAAGCAATTATAAGAAAGAATACATAACACCCATACCCATTTGTTAAGAACCCATCATCAATACACCCCTAGACAAGAGAAATTAGCCACTCATAGCAAGAGAGAAAGAGATACCAGCTGGGTAATTCAAAATCTCCTCCATTAGAGCTAAATCTCAAGTTCTAGATTCAATTTGAGCACACAAGTGTTAACCAAGAGAATTAGATTGAAACCCTCTTCTCAATGAAGGTGAAAAACTTAGTCTCCAAGCAAAAAACTCTTCAAAATATTCAGAATGATAGAAGTTATTTACAATTATGCTTGAATAGGCCTTTTATAGTTTCCCAAAACGTCACTAAAAATTAGGACAACATTGCCCTTCGGGAGGTGTGTGGCACGACGTGTGGTTCGCACCTTGTGATATGCGCGTTGCACATTGCCTTCAAGTGAACCAGTGACTTCAGCTATCTTTGGGAGCTCCATGCCACGGGGGTGTGGTTCGCACCTTAGTATGTGCTCGTCGCACAGCGACCACACCCCTTAACAGAATCTTCAGGACTTTTGCAGCTTTGTGCGGAGGAGGTGCAGTTCGCACCTCGGCTTGTGCGTGTCACACGGCCGCTGCACCTTCAGTCAGAATCTTCAGATTTTCTGACACTTCACACTTCACTCCTTTTTAGCTATTTTTGGGTTCATTTCCTTGTTTATCATCATTTATCAAAAGTGCCTGCATAGACATTAATAATGGCCATAAGAACCTCTAAATCTATTCAAAACATAGCAATAATTCATGGATATAGGCTCAATAAGTTGGTAGATTACCGACTTATCAAACCCCCAAACTTGAACTATTGCTTGTCCTAAAGCAAGATACTCACAAGACAAGGAATGATTTATGCTCTAGGCTCAATCAAGGCACAAAAGACTACTCTAAACTAAAAATTAAGAAAAAGAATAAACGAAAGACTCAAACAAACGACTCAACTACTATGCTCATCTCAATTTGGACCACTACAAATTCAAGGCAACTGATCAATTTAAAACATTTTCCAAAAGGACATCATTTCTCTTTCAAAATCAATGGAATTTTTGCAATTAAAAACAAGACATTTAAGCTTCTCAAGTCATTGGCATGGACCATCAAGGTTTTCCTCGATAATTGCCACACAACTTGTCTCATTCTTTCCCCTCAATTGAAATAGAGACTCTATGTTTCAATTTGAGTGCATGATGCCACTCACCACAAGAGAGAATCCCACTTACAATCATTCAATTCACAAAACACGGGATTATAAGAGCACTAAGAAGACTCTCACTCTCTCAAGGAAGTTCAAGTGCATACGCGTCAAACCATAGGCTTTTCCTTCATGTATATCGCCACTAATGTAGGTAGACAAGCTCGAAATCACCAAGGACTTGTGGGTTGCGATGTTGGTTAGGGCTAAGGTGAGGATATCATTTGGTTAAAGTGACTACCCCTCCCTAATGCTCTTTGTTCTCATTTTGAACACCGCTCACATTTTTCTTTTTCAACTTCACCTTATTTCTCCCTCTCACAACCCAAGATTCCTCCTTTTTACTCATGATCATTCAAACTCCTTATACCGCCTCCACTTGGTAGCACCTATTTTTGCTTTTCAATTTGCTCATTGGGTTGATCTTTTAGAGCAATTTTCAATTCAAAATTAAGGTGCTACTTTGCACTTGAAGTGCACTTCTTTTCTTCTCCTCATTTGATCACATGCACCCCCAAACTTAGGCATTTGCCTATGTTATCTTTCGTTTCCCCCTCAACTTTAGGCTTTTAGCCTACATTTCATTTTTAAGCAATTAGGGAAGATGGGTGCCAAAATAGAGGTTCCAAAAAGGTAAAGGTGTTACAAGGTGCCAAAGAACGGTCAGAAGCTCAAAAGGGGTTCACTAGGATTTGATGTCATAGGAAGTCATTTGGGTGAAGTGGCTGTCAAAAAGGGCCTAAGGTCATCTTCCAAGCTCGGTCACACCTCGAATTTTACCTTGAGTCACATTCAGGGCAAGTTTTAGACGACACTTATGCACAAGAATCAAGGTAAAGCCTTACCACACAAGGCATCATGCTACTAGATCTCTTTCATTAGTCTCACAATCAATTGGGGCAAATGATGTTTGACAAGCTATTTCGAGTTCATTACATACTCATTTGTGAGTCAATCAAGCCAAAGCGAGAGTGTGCAAGTCATGACAAGAGAATGCTTTTCCTCAAAAATTCATTTCCCTTCTTCCTTTTATTTTCAAAACAATTTTCCATGAGAAATTTTTTGGTGGGCCTATTTCGAGACAAGCAACTATGAACTCAATTCCAAACTAAAACTTGGTGTTTTCCCTTAAGAACATCGCCTCTCAATCTATTATAGGGAAACACCAACTCGATTTGACACACAAAAACAAAAGAAAAGAAAAAGAAAATAATCAAAACTCTTGCTCCTTGGGAAAGAACAGTGGTATTAAGAAAGCCCTCAGAGTTTATTTCTAAACTACTATTAACAAGGCAATATCCAAATTTCACGCTCATGATTCATTCAAAACAATCCTCGGCGTAGGCCTTTAGCGTATTTGCAAAGCACAGGTGGTAAGACAATATAGCATGTAAGACCAACCCGGTAACACAATCTCAATCAAGCCCAGTGAGGGCACAAATAAGCTCAGAATAAAAATAAAACATAATAAAAAGGGCTCAGCAAGGGTAATGTTAACACAACAAGCATCACAATAGTTACAGGCTCCCCCAAAATTAAATTAAACATATCCCCGATGCATAAAAAGTTATACAAATGAGAATGAGTGCCAAAAACTCCCTGAATAGTCTAATGATGATAACGACGCCTCCTTGAGTAGAACTAATGTGGTGGTCTAGGAGGTTGAGGTGCTGGTTGATCTGGTGGTGCCGGTGGTGGTATATATGCATGTGCAGTATCTATCTAAAAACCTGCCAATGGAGGTACCGTAGGATCCCATGGAAGCTTAAGGGGACCGAATGTGTCATCCACATACCATCTGTCCTATGCAGTCATCAAATCATGATAGGATGGCCCCCTACCCTAGCTAGGCATAGGTGGAGTCCTCCAACCTGGCACAGATGAGTCAGGAGGATCTGAGTATTGCTCCACTATTGGTGGATCAAGCAATGCTTTAGTTTTGGATCCACATTCATTGTCAGATTGAGTCTATCCTGTGCACCAATCATCAGGGGGGATAGCAGCTCTTTGGGATGGTGAAGAGTTTGAGGATGGTAGATTAAGATCCCAATTTGATTAAACATGCGGGACCAACTGATTGAGTTCCTCAACCTCCACTTCTATGGTGTCCACTCTAGCACATAGATTTCTCACTCTTGACACTACCAGTTTTAAGGCCGACTTGATGGTGGATTGAAGTATGATGGGAATGTTTTTGGCCAAATTTTATAGCATCTCATCATTCTTGTTAGTAAGTAGACTCAGTTGTAGCAAGTTACCTAAGAAGGAGGTGGTGGCTTGAGATGCCTCATGAACCGTGCTTGAAGTGCCCTGAGATAAGGGTGAACTCCCTTCTTTATTATGCATAATGTTGTTGGATCAAGACATGGGTGTGGTAGCATATGAAGGTTGATAGAGATACCTTATTTTGACATGTGGGGCATATTTATCCTTCTTTGTGTCCAAGCAAACCATCCCCTTAGCTTGGCTGACCTTGTCAAATGCTCGAAACAAAGGACACTCGGTTTGGACACATAGAAGAGTTATAAGCAAGGGGAAAGCCATGGATTTGGAGTCATGTTGCGCTTTTCTCTTGAGGAGTTCGGCGATGATCTCACCTTTATTCAAACGGAGGCCTCTCATGATGTATGCAAGGAGAATGGCCATCTCTATGGTTACTTTAGTGATGGGCTAGTCGGGATGAGTCTTGTGCTCACAAAGTCAAGCCACATACGTGCTTTGAATTTAAGATCAGAGCGATGGACCCTTGGAGGTGGCCCACAATGGGTTTCATTCAGCAATCACACTATCAACCCATTCATATTCGTCATTCTTTTTAGCCACACATTCAAAGTACCTTGATTTGGGGATTGGTTCGTCATCCCAGATGGAAGCATGAATGGCTTCAGGGGTAATGTTCACCTCTTTACCTCGTACCAATAGTGACTTGAGGCATGTCAACTTGCTTAGTGGGCCTTTGTGATTTAGCTCATCGAGGCGGGCTCGGTATGAGGCATGGGATTCCCGCACTAACTCAAGAAAGTAGAGGCCTGGTGTATTGGCAAAGTGTTCCCAAGTTCTTATGCAAAATTGCTTTGGAATATTCAGGAATTCCTCTTGGAACTCTTCTACATTGAGCCCCTTTTCCTCCAAAAATGGGTGATTCCGGAATTTGAGGTAGTAAGCTTCCATTCCTCTGAGCCCAAAGCAGACTCCTGATTCAATGTGCTCAACCTCTTGTATAAGAACACCTGCATTTGGAGTGTGCTTCACATCACAACTCTTTTGATGGTGCATGTTGGAAGACATAATCCTGTGTATGGGCATTAGCAATATGCATTATGAATATATAAACAACTAAAAGAAGTTAGGAATTCAGTGAAGTGGAAAACAAATGAGGGGGCTGAGGCTCGTGCAAACCACATGCAGACCTCACAAGGGAGCGTGCGCGTCGCATGTGCTATCGCATGAGCTAACAGATTCCTACAGTTGATTTCCTACACTTTTCAACCAAAGTGTGCATCGTACCAAGCTCCACCCCTCAAAACAGTGTTTGGTTCTCCATTTTCAACAAGATGCGATGCCTTGTGCGCACTGCACATCAAGATCTATGTACCATATGAGAAATGCACAAAGACCCAATTGGAGTTTTTGGTTCCTCATGTTCTTGTGAATTCCACATGTGATCCGTGGAGCAAGATGTGCTTAGGCACTTGGCACTATTCAACAAACTAATCAACGATAAACCAAGAGGGGCAAGGGATATCATGACCACCACTTTGGGGTACTCAGACTTCCCTGGATTTCCATTATCACAACAGCAAGCGAGAGAGGAACTTAACAACTTCCCTTAAGATGGATGTTACCCCATCTATAATTGAGAACATCAAGCCTTCACTTGTAATATGGACACCCACAAATTTAGCAACAATTAACCCCCTTCCCGCACAAGATCATACACCCTAAAAAGAATGCTCAACAAAAGCTATGGGTATACAATCATCAAAATTCAGCCTTCATTCAAAATTTTCAACAAAGAACTCATGGCAAACAGCGATTTGCTCTTAAGAATGACGTCACTCAATCTATCATCGGGCCAAAACATTCGTCCGTCACAAGGGGGTTACTCAGATTTCACCCTAACACATAGTTCAAGGCTAAAAATTACTACATTCAACATGCATTAACAAAATTTAAGTTCTACCAAGTTGGAAGCAAGAAAAATCATCAATTCAACTCAAAATTGGGGACCCAAAATTTTTGGATATCAACCAAAACCAACATGGTAATTCTAGTAAGCATGCTTCACAATATGAGTTTCCAACCTTCATAAAAACAAGTATTTAACATCGGGGAACTTACCACAAGTGAAATTATGAAGAGAGGAGTGAAAATTAAAGCTTTTTATTCTTCAAAAATGGTGACCCACGAAACTTACCCAGAGAGATGATGTCGGCAGTGGTGATGGAGATGGTTGGGTGAGAGAAGAAGAAGATTTTGGGGAAGATTGATAGATATGGAGAAAGTTTTGGGAGAGAATTTTCGGATTTGGAGAGAAAAGATGGTGGAAATAGGAGAAGAGAGGTGGTTTGGAAAGAAAAAGGAAGAAGAGTTGGCCGGGTCATCTCCGGGTTGGGTCGGTCAATGGGTTAGGTCAATTAAAGTTCAAACATACCGCTGGTGCACCCTGATATGCTATTTGCACCAGACAATGTGCGGACCACATGGCTTAGTGCACATGCTCCTTTTTCTCCCCTGGGTTTGCCCAGGTGTCTGTTTCACCATGCGACGAAGGTACGACGCACACTTGGGCTCGTGCGGTCTGCATGGCCTAGCGCACGTCGCCTCCAAATTTTCAAATTTCCTTCAGGCAGTCAGTGTTGGCGTGCAGTGCATTGTGCGACACACACAATTGCTTGTGCGGTTCACAGAGTTTGCCACATAACTTATTTTTGCCCTGTTTTATCTCTTGTTCAATTTTCCACTTTATGAATTCCCTGCAAATCACTAAAAAACAACAACGGGTAAAGAAATTTAAAGGAAAAACTTGGGTTTCCTTCCAAGAAGCGCTTGATTTTATGTCGCGGCTCGACGATAGTACCTCAATTCTCAACCATTGTCAAAAGGCATGCCAATCCAGTTGGCATGGCCCCATCTCCAGAGGTGAAATTGCTCCATCAATATCTTAGAGATGTCATTAAGTTGCTCACTTGGCAATGAATCAAATGCGGGCGTCTTGGCCACTTCACACTCTCCAAGAGCATCATCCCACTTCCCCTCCGATTCTATCACCGATATTACTCTCAAATCATCCGGAGGTCTCATGGGTTGGCAAATATTGAACATCACTATCTCATCCCCCAATCAAAATTTGAGTTCATCGAGTTCTACATCAATAAGGGGCCTCCCTGTAGCCAACAATAGTCATCCCAGAATAATGGGAACCTCCACATCTACCTCACAGTCCAAGATGAAAAAGTTCACAGGAAGAATTAGTTTGTCCACCTTTACCAATACATCAAATAAGATTCCTACATGGCGCTTAATAGACCTATCGACCATGAGTATCTGTATAGAAGTAGGTTTGGGAGTGCCCAATCCTAGCTTCTTGAAAATCACAAGGGGCATCAGGTTGATGCTTGCCCCCGAGTCGCACAAGGCCCTTCGAAATACAAACATTCCAATCGTACATGGTATAGTGAACGTACTCGGGTCTTCTCTCTTCATAGCCACATTGATAGTCATCACGACACTACTGCTGTATGAAATCTCAATCGTGCCTATGTCAACCACCTTCTTCTTTTTAAGTAACTCCTTCATAAATTTAGAGTACCTTGGCATTTGCAGTAGAGCTTTGACCAAAGGAATGTTTATTGACATCTTGGTGAACATGTCAACAAACTTGCTGAATTTTTGTTCTTCCTTCTTCTTATTTAGCCGATGAGGGTACGGAGGAGGTCCTTTGGGAGTTGTGGTCGGTGTGCCTTGCATAAGAGGAGGATCGACCTCGTCATCGATGGCCACTTAGGGATATGGCTCGACCTCTTCCTTATCATCATCACTTTAAACATTCTTCGGGGCAATCGATGCATCAAGTTCTTCCCTTATCTCCAGAGTTTCAACAACATTCTCATGCACTACCTCTTCAATTTTGTCTCTTGTCTTCTTGCCTACTTCAGGAGTAGGCTCCTTTGGTTTCACAACCGGTTCTACAACGGGTCCTCTTATCTCACCGTTTGTTCGTCCACTCCTAGTAACGATGACCATGATATGCCTGTCACTTTTAGAATTGGTAGTGGCGCAACTAAGAAGTGACGTATTCATCTCCGGGCTTATTTGAATGGAAAGATGATCTATTTGGACTTCAAGTTGTTTGATGGATGTTGAATGAGAGCTCACGGTCCTATGAAATGTTAAGACTTTGCTTTTAAGCTCATGCACCCCGGCGTGTGTTGTGTCCATTTTTTTTAGCGCCAAGGACAACATGGCCTCTAACTTGGAATGCAAGGGGTCTCTTGTGGTTGGTTGGTAAAGGGAGTTAGCTTTGTTTGGGGTTACATAATGACTTTGGTAGTTGTATCACCATACCTGTCCCGATCATCTCATATCCAACCTTGGTTCTTTTCCCTCGGGTGATAATACCCGAGATGAGAACCCATCGACACAAAATATAACTTGCCATCAACCACAGTCATAAGCTCATCATCAGTAGCTCTTATTTCTGACACATTCACTGTCACGGCCCGAAGCTACCCCTGGGTGTAGCACAGTGCTTAGTGTCACAAGTGACCCCAAGCTAACCCATGGCATGGCACATCTATACAAAATCAGGTTAAGACATGCACAGTGCAGAAGCTAAAACAATTTTAGTATATTAAAGCGGGAAGAACCCAAGAATCTGAATATATAAAGTATTTTAAAAAAAATATAGTGTTGACTGGAAACCACACTAATGACTGCTGAATCTAGTCTATGTTTGAAAGCCTTCTAACTGAATAGGAGTTGCTGGGACATGACCCCAGCTAACTCTAATAAATTTGGAACTGTAATTAAATGCGAAATATATAAGCATGTCTATCATCCTCGAACTACTGAGGACTCACCAATTGAGCTGCTGGATACAGATCAAAAGTCAAACTAAGCACGATCTGGATGCTGTGTGCCTGAACCTACATCATAAAATGATGTAGCACAAAAGTATGCATCAGTACTTCGAATGTACTGAGCATGAAGGATATATAGAAAGCTGGATAATATAAAACTGAACATGAAAATAGATATACTGCAACATAATTGAAAGCTGAACTGAGTGCAATGACCAAGTATAAATCATGAAATAACATGCTAAACTGAATACTGAACCTAAATACTGGATACAAGGTCAATGCACATGAATTTGACTGTGGGAAACACTACTAACCGACATACTCCCAAGTTGAGCTAACTATGGGACCAACCTGTAACCCTAGATGGAAGGGTGTTTATACCTTGCCAAGGGTATGAACAAGTCTGATGTGGATCCACTGCTGATGTCCACAAGGGACAAGGAGTTACAACCTAGTCTAATAGCTGACTCCCCTAAACCTACGGTGGCACCATAGTTCTGGGACTTGGGGATTGTTACTAAAGGTCTTAGCCTAAACTGACAGCTAATCCTTCATCCTCTCGTCCGCTCGGTATTAAGTCTACCTGCACCTAATGTAAGTAATAATGTACTATAATAAAGGATAGCTCAAATACTGATAAATAACTGAGAATGCAACATACACAAGCTGAAAGGTATATCATTCAATTTTTGAAGCATAAACATATAATTGATCTGCCTAGCAAGCTAAATTCATGGAATACTGGAATTCCTACAAGCTATGGTTTATGAGCCTTACGCATGAAACTACTCTAAATCTCCAAGAAACATGTAGTCAATAGCATAGAAACTATAATAACTGAATTGCAATAAGTCCTTGAGAATTTGGAACCCTATGTCTGAAACATTCATGGAGAAAATTGAAGTCTGACTTGAATCTAGGGACCTAATGGGTGAAAGGAACCCACTAGTGAAATCCCACATACCTTCTGAAGAAATCCACAGAGAAATCCTTGGATTTTTGGGGCTGAACTTGATGAAGACCTCTGCTTGTTCTTGGAGGAAAACTGTCGCCTCTTTCTCTTATTTTCTTTCTAAGTTTAAAGAATTTAGGGGAATGAATGTTTTAGGTAGTTTTAGGCTACTTAATTAGTCTTAAACGACATAAAACGACATAGCTTAGGCCTTAAAAAGGGAAAGAAAAAGTCTAGAATACCCCTGGGAAAGTTAAAAGAATTTCTGCAAAAAATGCGACTGAGGGATCACGACTTTGGATGATGGACCGTACTCCTGGACGACGGACCATCAACCTGAGTCATGGTTCTACCTAAGAGTTTTAGGGGTCTCTAGTGTCAGGAACTACGACTAAATAGGATGAACCATTCTTCTGAATGATGGTTTGTCATATGACTCGTGGTTCCTAGGACTTGAATTAGCCTGGGGATTTCCATGAGTCAAAGAACGGACCGTGCTTCTGAATTATGGTCCGTAAACCAACTCGCGGTTTATGGGACTAGAACTGAGGGTCCTCTGATTCAGGGAAACCACGTGTGACAGGTCGAGCCATGGTTCTAAACTATGGTCTGTGGTCCTAACCGTAGTCCCTGGGACATGTACTGGAGTGCTACTGGAACTTGAACTAAGGCTTAAGATGACGGTCCGTAGTTCCAAACTACGGTCCATACTCTTAAATCGTGGTTCCTGGAAACTTGAATTTTCTGAAATTTTTATTCTCTATTGGTTTTCTGAGCTTAGTCTGGGCTTGGAAGTTCTGTGGTGTTACAATATCTCCCCCTTAGGATCATTTGTCCTCGAATGAAGACTGAATAAGCTAACTTTGGAGGGAAAGATCTGCAATCCGTATCAACAGAGTACTAGAAACTGATATCTAACTGAACTGAGTTCCATAAACATGCAAGTATGCTGAAATGCAAGGGTAACTGATGGAACAAGGTGCTGAGACTGAATTTCACAAGAGTAGACTGAGATACTGGATATGAACTATTTACCTTAAGCTAAAACTGAATCGGAGGGAAAGAGGTAGGGGTACTTAGACATCATGGCTGCTTCTGCTTCCAAAGTAGCTACCTCTACAGGCTGATTCCTCTATAAAACTTTCACTAAAGCAACTTCGTTATTTCTCAACCTACGAACCTGATGGTCAAGAATCTCAACTGGAACCTCCTCATAGGTGAGGCTATCCTTCACAGCCACACTCTCTAAATGTACTATCGAAGTCGAATCACCCACACACTTCTTTAACAGGGAAATATAGAAGACTGGATGAACTGTTGCTAATTCTGATGGAAACTCTAACTCATAAGCCACATTACCCACCCTTTTCAGGATTCTGTAAGGACCTACATACCTGGGACTGAGCTTACCCTTCTTGCTGAATCTCATCACCCCCTTCATGGGCGACACTTTAAGGAAAACCCAATCATCAATTTCAAACTCAAAGTCTCCTCTCCTCACATCTGCATAGGACTTCTGATAACTCTGATATGTCTTTAGCCTATCTCTGATGAGCTGAACTTTCTCCATAGCCTCATGTACCGAATCTCGTCCAATCAAAGCTGCTTTACCTACTTCAAACCAACCAACAGGTGACCTATATCTACGCCCATAGAGTGCTTATATGGGGCCATCTGAATGCTGGAATAGAAGCTGTTATTATAGGCAAACTCTATGAGAGGTAGGTGATCATCCCAACTACCCTTAAAATCAATCACATAAGCCCTCAACATGTCCTCTAGGGTCTGAATGGTATGCTCAGCCTGACCATCTATATGTGGGTGAAATGTTGTGCTAAGATTCACCTGAGTACCAAGACCTTTCTGAAATAATCTCCAGAAATGAGAGGTAAACTGAGCACCTCTATTTGAGATGATAGACAAAGGAACTCCATGCAACCTGACTATCTTGCTGATGTAAAGTATGGCATAGTCTTCCGCTGAATCTATAGTCTTAACTGCCAAAAAGTGAGCTAACCCACTATCACCCAAATAGAGTCATGTTGCTTGTGAGTACGAGTTAAGCCCGTAATGAAATCCATGTTGACCACTTCCCACTTCCAAGTAGAAATGTTAATCTCCTGAGTCACACCTCCTGGTTTCTGATGTTCTACCTTAACCTGCTGACAGTTCGGAAGCTTAGCCACAAAATCTGCGATGTCCCTCTGTATGTTGTTCCACTAATAGACTTCCCATAGATCACAGTAGTAGCACCTAGATGAATGGAATATCTGGAATTATGGGCTTTTGAAAGGATCTACTATCTCAACTCACCCACCTTTGGAACACATAAGCGACCCTGATAATGAAGTACACCATCTCTCCCTTGGGAGAAAACCTCAACTCTCTGCTAATGAACTGCACCCTTCAACTGAAGTAATATGGGATTACTGTCCTATTTCTCCTTAACCTCTACTACCAATGAAGATTCTGACCCATTCTGAACTATCACACAACCATCTAACGTGTCCATAAGGTAGAATTCTAAGTGAGTGAGCCGGTGAACATCTCTGGCTAATTCTCTCTTCTCTTCCTCAATATTAGATACACTACCCATAGACAGTCTGCTGAGAGCGTCAGCTACTATATTGGCCTTACCCGGATGGTAGAGCACATTCATGTCATAATCCTTGAGGAACTCAAGCCACCTCCTCTGACGAATATTCATCTCTTTCTGGGTGAACACATACTGGAGGCTCTTATGATCTGTGAACACATCAACATGAACACCATACAAATAGTGTCTCTATATCTTTAGGGCAAACACAATCGCTGCAAGCTTGAGGTCATGAGTTGGGTAGTTCTTCTCATGGACCTTAAGCTGCCTGGAAGCATAAGATATGACCTTACCCTGCTGCATCAAAACATAGCCCAGGCTGACTCTGGAGGCATCGTAATAAACCATATAGACATCTGAACCCTCTGGTAGAGTCAAAACAGGGGTTGTAGTCAACCTAGTCTTCAGTTCTAAGAAGCTTTTCTCACACTTATCTGACCACTGAAACTTGACCTTTTTCTGAGTCAACTTGGTCAATGTGGCAACTATGGATGAAAATCCTTCTATGAATCTACGGTAGTAACCAGCCAAACCCAAGAAACTTTTGATGTCGGTCAGAGAGGTGGGTTTGGGCCAGTGCTTTACTGCCTCAATTTTCTGGGAATCAAGATGGATCCCTTCTATGGATACTACATGATCAAGGAAAGCGACAGACTGTAACCAGAATTCACACTTACTGAAATTAGCAAATAGCTGGCGATCTTTGAGAGTTGCCAGAACACCCCTCAGATTAGTCACATGCTCCTCCTTATTGCGAGAGTAAACAAGGATATCGCCAATGAAGACAATGACGAACAAGTCCAAATACTGTTTGAACACCCTGTTCATTAAGTCCATGAAAGCTGTAGGACCATTAGTTAGTCCAAAAGACATAACAACAAATTTATAGTGATCGTACCGAGTCCTGAAGGCTGTCTTCAGGATGTCACTATCTCTGACTCTGAGCTGATGATAGCCGGATCTAAGGTCTATCTTAGAGAAATAACTAGCACACTGAAGCTGGTCAAACAAGTCATTAATCCTGGGGATGGGGTATTTGTTTTTTATTGTGACTTTGTTCAACTGATGGTAGTCGATGCACATCCTGAGAGAACCATCTTTCTTACACACGAACAATACTGGAGCACCCCATGGAGTGATGCTGGGTAAGATGAAACCCTTATCTAAAAGGTCTTTCAGTTTTTCTTTCAATTCCTTAAGCTCAGCTGGATCTATTCTGTAAGGAGTAATCAAAATAGGCTGGGTATCTGGAAGGAGATCTATTCTGAAGTCGATTTCCCTTTCGGGAGGAACTCCGGAAAGATCTTCTTGGAACACTTTTGGAAACTTATTTACTACTGGGACTGAATCAAGAGTTGGGGTCTCAGAGTTTGAATCCTTAACCCGCATGAGATGATTGATATATCCCTTAGAAATCATCTTTCTGTACTTAAGGTAGGAGATGAAATGACCTACAAGCATTGAGTTGCTACCCTTCCACTCTAGGACTGGCTCGTTAGGAAACAAAAACCGAATGATCCTAGTTCTACAATCGACCGAGGCATAACAGGAAGTAACCAATCTATGCCTAGAATGATATCAAAGTCTACCATTTCTAACTCTACAAGATCTGGTGAGGTGACTCTATGGGAAACTCTGACTAGGCAATTTCTGTATACCCGTCTAGCTATAACTGGGTCACCAATTAGAGTAGAGACTGAGAAGTGTTATAGGAGAGTTTCTAGACTGACACTAAATTTTACTGTTATATATAGAGTTATAAAGAAAAGCATAGTCCCCGGGTCTAACAATGCATAAACATCAGTATTAAATACTTGCAACATACCCGTGACCATATCAGGAGAATCCTTCTAGTCCTATCGAGCCTAAAGAGCATAAAACCTGTTCTGGCGCTGACCACCACCTGTTATAGAGAGGCACCCTGCTGAGTGGGATGACCTGTTGGGGCTACTGTAGAACCAGTCTGATTCTGTGGGTGAACATCCTTACCCTTCTGAGAAGCTGTGGGATAATCCCTCATCATGTGGCCTGGCATGCCACACCCAAAGCAATTTCCGCTGCCTACCTACCCTCACCTTGGTGGTTCCTACTACACTTCTTATATACAGGATTAGTGCACCCACTAGTAACTGTACCTTGGGACTTAGAGCCAGATGCTCTATCCTACCTATCCTTCTTGAACTTAGGCACATGCAGTAGATGGAGCTGGAGCTGAATTCTTCTGGCGATATTGAGAGCGGTTGCCACCCTCTGACCTCTACTGAAAATGGCTGTAATTGCCTGTCCTAGCCCTCTTATTATCACCTCCCCTTTCCTTGATCCTTTCCTCCTCAATCTGCTGAGCATAAGTAACCAGCCTGGAGAAATCCATTTCCTTA
Organism: Jaltomata sinuosa; assembly: GCA_003996215.1. Lineage (NCBI taxonomy): Eukaryota > Viridiplantae > Streptophyta > Magnoliopsida > Solanales > Solanaceae > Jaltomata > Jaltomata sinuosa. Next base: position 44,745 of record QJPP01001948.1, on the reverse strand, counting down.
ATGAGCATTGCGGTCTTGCATTCCTTGACAACATTATCAGACACACTAGACACGAACTTGCTCATAGGAGCTCTAGAGTCAGCTACTATTGCCGGGGCATACTTGGATAGATGAGTGAACTTCAAAGCATAGTCCTTTATGCTCATTTTATTCTGCTTTAGGTTGCTGAACTCCTGAACCTTGGCTTCCCTGAGCTCTAGTTGGAAGAACTTGTCTAGAAAAGCAGTCTTGAAAAGATCCCAAGTCACTGGTCCTGTATTGGCACAACGAGATTCCTTCCACTACTGGTACTAAGTATAAGACACCCCTTTCAGCTGATAGGCAGCTAAGTCTGCACTCTCTACTGGAGTGACACCCATAATGCTTGTCACTTTTTGAATATCCTCTAAGAACTCTTGGGGATCCTCTTCTGACTTGGACCCAGGAAACTCTGAAGGGTTCATTTGAGTGAAGTCCCGGATTCTGGCAGCAACAACATTAACCTAAGGCAGAGCTGGCGCCGCAGCCTGCTGATTGAGCTGGGTAGTCATGGCCTGAGCAAGTACTTGAAAATCAGCCCTGGAATTGGCATGCGTGACCTGCTCGTTCAATGGGTCTGCTGGAGTTGCTGGCTGATTCCTAGCATTAACTCTTCTGGGAGGCATTTTTCTAAAATGCAAAGAGCATGAGTTAGAATAGAGGAAGATTAAATAGAGATCATACTCTATAGCATGAGCTGGAAAGGAAAGAAGGGAAGTTATTCCTACTGACGTCTCATATGTTCTCCCCCATAAGTGAGGCGTGCTTCACACCCATGAGGAAAACTCTACTTGATGCGGCTTTCAGACATCCTAGGACACTTAAAACTTATGCTCTGATACCAAGTTTGATACACTACTAAGCTACCCCCTGGGTGCAACACAGTGCTTAGTATCGCAAGTGACCCCAAGCTAACCCATGGCATGGCATATCTATACAAAGTCAGGTTAAGACATGAACTGTGTGGAAGCTAAAACAATTTTAATTTATGAAAGCAGGAAGAACCCAAGAATCTGAATATATAAAGTATTTTAAAAAAAATATATTGTTGACTGGAAACCACACTAACGACTGCTGAATCTAGTCTATGTCTGAAAGCCTTCTAACTGAATAGGAGTTGCTGGGACATGCCCCCAGTTAACTCTAATAAATCTGGAACTGTAAATAATGCAGAAGATATAAGCATGTCTATCATACTTGAACTACTGAGGACTCACTAACTGAGCTACTGGATATGGACCGAAAGTCAAACTAAGCACGGTCTAGATGCTGAGTGCCTGAACCTACATCATAAAATGATGTATCACAAAAGTATGCGTCAGTACTTTGAATGTACTGAGCATGGAGGATATGTACAAAGCTGGATAATATAGAACTGAACATGAAAATAGATATACTACAACATAACTGAAAGCTGAACTGAATGCAATGACAAAGTATAAATCATGAAATAACATGCTGAACTGAATATTGAACCTAAATACTGGATACAAGGTCAATGCACATGAATCTGACTGTGGGAGACACTACTAACCGACATACCCCCAAGTTGAGCTAACTATGAGGCCAACCTGTAACCCTAGATGGAAGGGTGTTCATACCTTGCCAAGGGTATGAACAAGTCTGACGTGGATCCACTGTTGATGTCCACAAGGGACAAGGAGTTACAGCCTAGTCTGACAAATGACTCCCCTAAACCTACAGTGGCGCCGTAGTTCTGGGACTTGGGGACTATTACTAAAGTCTTAGCCTAAACTGACAGCTAAGCCTTCATCCCCCCGTCTGCTCGGTTTAGGTCTACTCCCACTTAATATAAGTAATAATGTACTGTAATAAAGGATAGCTCAAATACTGATAAATAACTGAGAATGCAACATACACAGGCTGAAGGGTATATCATTCAATTTCTGATGCATAAACATATAACTGATCTTCCTAGCAAGATAAATTCATGGAATACTGGAATTTCTACAAGCTAGGGTTTCTGAGCCTTATGCATGAAACTACTATAAATATCCAAGAAACATGTAGTCAATAGCATAGAAACTATAATAACTGAATTGCGATAAGTCCTTGAGAATTTGGAACCCTAAGTCTGTAACATTCGTGGAGAAAACTGAAGACTGACTGGAATCTAGGGACCTAATGGGTGAAAGGAACCCACTAGTGAAATACCACATACCTGGTGAAGAAATCCACGGAGAAATCCTTGGATTTTTGGGGCGAAACTTGATGAAGAACTCTGCTTGTTCTTGGAGGAAAACTGTCGCCTCTTTCTCTTAATTTCTTTCTAAGTTTAAAGAATTTAGGGAAATGAATGTTTTAGGTAGTTTTAGGCTACTTAATTAGGCTTAAACGACATAAAACGACATAGCTTAGGCCTTAAAAAGGGAAAGAAAAAGTCTAGAATACCCCTGGGAAAGTTAAATGAATTTTTGCAGAAAACACGACTCAGGGATCACGACTCCGGATGATGGACCATACTCCTGGACGACGGACTGTCAACCTGAGTCGTGGTTCTGCCTAAGAGTTTTAGGGGTCTCTTTTCTTAGGAACTACGACTCAACAGGATGGGCCATTCATCCGAAAGACGGTTCATTATGTGACTCATGGTTCCTGGGACTTGACTTAGCCTGGGGATTTCTATGAGTCAAAGGATGGATCGTGCTTCTGAAGTATGGTCCGTAGACCAACTCATGGTTTATGGGACTAGAACTGGGGGTCCTCTGATTCAGGGAAACCATGTGTGATAGGTCGAACCATGGTTCTAAACTATGGTTTGCGGTCCTAACCGTAGTCCGTGGGACATGTACTGGAGAGCTACTCTCACTTGAACTATGGTTCAAGATAACGGTCCATAGTTCCAAACTACGGTCCATACTCTTGAACCGTGGTTCCTTGAAACTTGAATTTTCTAAAATTTTTATTCTCTATTGGTTTTCTGAGCTTAGTCTGGGCTTGGAAGTTTTGGGGTGTTACATTCACAGTACTCACCCCCTTAACACCTATCACATGCTTTGCCAAGAGATCGATTTGAGTCATCATCTTGGCCATTGTTTCATCTTGACTTTACCCTCTCTTCCTAATTTCATTAGCCAAGATAGATACTGCTTCTCCCAAGTTTGGCACATCTGTCTCTCGTGTATACCAAGCTTGGTTAGTTTTCGTCATCCATTCTAAGAAAGCCGAGACAATAGGAAATCTCATATCCATGAATGTGCCACCTCCGAGGTTATTAGCCATTGCCTTATTCATGGAATTTAATGATCGATAAAAACTTTGAAGCAAAATATTATCTGACAACCCATGGTTTGGGCATAAGAGAAGCTTCTTTTTGAACCTCAACCAAGCCTCATGCAAGGGTTCATCTGGGAGTTGCCTAAAGTTGATAACTTCATCTCTTAGCTGCATCATACGAGATGGAGGGAAGAATCTTGAAGTGAACTCTCCAACCAACTTGTCCCAAGATGTAATGGATCTGTCCAGCAATTCTTCCAATCATGCCGTGGCTTCCCCTGTATAGGAAAAAGGGAATATACGCAGTCGGATAGATTCTTGGGAGATATTTTGGATGATGTATGGTTGGGAAATCTCTATGAAATTCCGAATATGCCGGTTGGCGTCTTCACATGCTGCTCCACCAAATAGGCCCTTCATTTTGATTAAGTGGAGCATGGTGCTAGTCACATAAAAGACAACATTTCCCACTGTGGGGTGTAGGTGGATTGCACCTACACCCCCTTGCATTATAGGCTCATCCTCGTCGGCCTCTATAAAGCCGTCAACACTCTCGTTGTTGTCAGCCTCGTTCATAGGCTAGCCTGTTCAATCAACCACAAATAACAAACATAAGTAAAAGAAACAAGTACTCTCAAAGTGACTTCAAAACAACAATCAAAAATAGATATCAACTCAAGTCCCCGGCAACGGTGCCATTTTTGATGAACGCTCAAATTATACTCTCCAAAGTAGGAGGTCACAACGATCGTGCAGTACAACAAAATTTATAATCCCAACGAGTGTCGGGGTCGTACCCAAGGAAATTGGAGTAGCTAAATAGAGATTGTATCGAATTGAGTTCAAAGTGAGAGTAAATGCTCAAAATAACAAGTAAAAGGATGGGGGGAATTGGGATGTTGTCACTACAATCACAATTCAATTAAAAAGCAATAAAACTAAAGTGGGTGTACCAATTTTATTAGATGACTAGGGATGCTTATCCGATGGGGCTTTACTTATGGGATAGGGTGATTATCAATTCATACTTATTCTTTCTTAATGACATAAGAAGCATTGGTCATGGGTAAGAATTGCTTCTCTCTCGATCAACAATCTTATATCCGATGATCTCGATTAGAGCATCATCTGTTTGTCAATAAACAACCAATCTAAGCTTGGGGAGGTCACACTATCTCTAGCTTAGACCCTTAAATGGGTAATTCCGTTGATAAGAGCTATCTCTAGCCTCAAATATTGAGTGGAATCCCAATTTCCCACTAGTAATTTCACATCCAAAACCATGAAATCCTTTCTCAAGCAATCACATAGTCAAGTAATAAAAATTAATGTTTGCAACCACCAATTTTAGGATTAAAACTTGGTGAAATTACTAGACCCATGTTATTAAGAAATTATAAGCAAGAATAAATAACACCCACACCTATTTGTTAAGCACCCATCATAAATACACCCCTAGAAAATAGAAATTAGCCACTCATAGCAAGATAGAAAGAGATACCAGCTGGGTAATTCAAAATCTCCTCCATTGGAGCTAAATCTCAACTTCTTGATTTAATTTGAGCACACAAGTGTTAACCAAGAGAATTAGATTGAAACACACTTCTCAATGGAGGGGAAAAACTTAGTCTCCAAGCAAAAAGCTCTTCAAAATATTCAGAATGATAAAAGTTATTTACAATTGTGCCTAAATAGGCCTTTTATAGTTTCCCAAATCATCACTAAAAAATAGGACAAAATTGCCCTTCAGAAGGTGTGCGGCGTGACATTCGATTTGCATGTTGTGATGTGTGCATCGCACAATGCCTTTAAGTGAACCAGTGACTTCATCTATCTTTTGGAGATCCGTTTGAAGGGTGTGCAGTTTGCACTTAGGATGTGCAGTTCGCACCTCATCTTAACAAACTCTTCAGGACTTTTGCAGCTCTGTGTGGAGGATGTGCAGTTCGCACCTCATCTTGTGCGTGTGGCACGGCCACTGCACCTTCAATCAGAATCTTCAGCTTTTACGACACTTCACACTTCACTCCTTTTTAGCTCTTTTTGGGTTCATTTCTTTGTTTATCATCATCTATCAAAAGTACCTTTATAGACATCAATAAAGGCCATAAGAACCTCTAAATCTATTCAAAACATAGAAATAATTCATGGATATAGGCTCAATAAGTTGCTAGATTACCAACTTATCATTTCATTAGGCCTAGAATTTCTCTATGGGGTGCCCCAGTCTTATTCGTACGAAAGAAATATGGTTCCCTCAGGATGTGTATTGACTACCATCAGTTGAACAAGGTCACAATCAAGAATAAGTATCCCATTCCTAGGATTGATGACTTTTTCGATCAGCTTTTGGGTTCTAGTTTCTTCTCCAAGATCGACTTTAGTTCTGGTTATCATCAACTTTGTGTTTGAGAGTGTGATATTCTGAAGACAACTTTCAGGACTCAGTATGGTCATTATGAAATAGTTGTGATGTCTTTTGGTCTAACGAATGCTCCTGCATCCTTTATGGATTTGATGAACCGTGTGTTCAAGAAGTATTTGGATATGTTTGTAATTATTTTCATTGATGATATTCTGATCTACTCTTGGAGTGAGGAAGAGCATGTGGACCATTTGAGAGTGGTGTTGCAGACTCTCAAGGACCGACATTTATTTGCTAAGCTTAGCAAGTGTGAGTTTTGGATGCAGTCTGTTGCTTTTCTGGGTCATATTGTGACTAGAGATGGTATTCGAGTTGATTCTCAAAAGATTGAGGAAGTAAAGAACTGGCCTAGACCCACTTCCCCATCCAAGATCAGAAGCTTTTTAGGTTTGGCCGGTTACTACAAGAGATTTGTGGAAGGATTTTATTCCATTGCTGCCCCTTTGACTCGATTTAGTCAGAAGAAGGTTGAATTTCAGTGGTTTGATTTGTGTGAGAAGAACTTTCAGGAATTGAAGACTAGGTTGACCATAGCTCTAGTGTTGTCTCTACCCGAGAGCCTAGATGACTTTGTTGTGTATTATGATGCTTCTAGAATTGATTTGGGTTTTGTTTTTGATGCAGCGTGGTAAAGTGATTGATTATGCCTCTAGACTGCTTAAGATCCATGAGAAGAACTACCCTACTCATGATCTTGAGTTAGCAGCCACGGTTTTCGCCTTGAAGATTTGGAGACACTACTTGTATGGTGTTCACGTGGATGTATTCACCGATCATAAGAGTCTTCAGAATGTGTTCACTCAAAAGGAATTGAATCTGCGTCAAAGGAGATGGCTTGAGATCCGTAAAGATTATGATATGAGTGTACTTTACCACCCAGGTAAGGCAAATGTTGTGGCAGATGCACTTAGTAATTTGTCCAAGGGTAGTGTGTCTTCAACTGAAGACGGAAAGAAGGAATTGGTTAAGGAGGTTCATAGGCTTGCTAGGTTGGGAGTTTGCCTTATGGACTCTACAGAAGGTGGTGTTATTGTTCAAAATGGTTCCGAATCATCTTTGGTGACTAAAGTGAAGGCAAAGCATGACAGTGACCCTATTTTTCTTCAGCTAAAGGGTGTAGTCCATCAACAAAGAGTTGAGGTTTTCTCCCAAGGGGGAGATAGTGTGCTTTGTTATCAGGGTCAATTATGTGTGCCAGATGTAGATGGGTTGAGAAAACAAATTTTAACTAAGGCTCATAGTTCCAGATATTCTATCTACCCTGGTGCCACCAAGATGTACCATGATCTACGGAAAGTCTATTGGTGGAATTGTATGAAGAGGGACATAGCCAGTTTTGTGGCTAAGTGTCCCAACTGTCAATAAGTGAAGGTAGAGCATCAATAACCGGGTGGCATGACTCAAGATATTGACCTTCCTACTTGGAAATGGGAAACGATCAATATGGACTTCATTACAGGTTTGCCTCGTACTCAAAGGCAACACGGTTCTATTTGGGTGATTGTCGACAAGATGACCAAATCATCCCACTTCTTGGCTATCAAGACTACTGATTCAGCTGAGGATTATGCCAGACTCTACATACGGGAGATAGTCAGGTTTCATGGTATCCCATTGTCCATTATTTCAGATAGAGGTACTCAGTTTACCTTCCACTTTTGGAGATTGTTTCAGAGAGGTCTTGGTACTCAGGTAAAGCTTAGCATAACTTTTCACCCACAGATGGATGCCCAGGCAGAGCATACTATTCAGATTTTGGAGGATATGTTGAGATCTTGTGTGATCGACTTCAAAGGTAATTGGGATGATCACTTACCTCTTATCGAGTTTGCCTACAATAACAGCTTACTCTTGTATCCAGATGGCTCCTTATGAGGCACTTTATGGTCGGAGGTGTAGGTATCCTATTAGTTGGTTTGAGGTAGGTGAGGCAGCCTTGATTGCTCTATATTTGGTTCATGAGACTATGGAGAAGGTTCAACTTATTAGGGAAAGGTTGAAGACCGCTCAGAGTCGACAAAAATCATATGCAGATGTGAGGAGAAGGGAATTGGAATTTTAGGTTGATGATTGAGTATTTTTAAAGGTGTCACCCATGAAGAGTGTGATGAGATTTGGTAAGAAAGGGAAGCTTAGTCCCTATTTTGTAGGTCCTTATCGGATTCAGAGGAGAGTTGGTAGCGTTGCTTATGAGTTAGATTTGCCAATGGAGTTAGAATAAGTTTATCCGGTTTTCCATGTTTCCTTGTTGAAGAAATGTGTTGGTGATCCGACCTTGATTGTTCCTTTGGAGGATGTGGGTGTGAAGGATAGTCTCACCTATGAGAAGGTTTCCATAGAGATCCTTGATCATCAAATTCGGGGGTTGAGGAGCAAAGAAGTTGCTTTGGTAAAAGCCCTTTGGAGGAATCAACTAGTTGAGGGAGTTACTTGGGAAGCAGAATCAACCATGAAAGCCAAGTACCCTCATCTCTTCCCTTTCGATTCCCTTTCAGCTTGAGGTAATAATTTCCTCCTTAGTATGTTCTTCCGATTTTATTCCATCAGTTTTCCTCATGATCCTAACATGTATTCATGTTTTCGAAGTTGATTCAGTCACGTTTTTAATTTGCAAGTTCAGTTATCATGTTTGTTCTTCAGATTTTATATATTTTTGATTGGTTGGGCTGTTTTCTCTTTAGTTTTCTTTGTTTAGTCTTCATTCGAGGACAAATGATCCCATGGGGGAGATATTGTAACACTCCAGAAACTTATTCAGCTTTTAAACTCAGAATCTCAAAAAAATTTCAGCTTTTCAGGGTTCACGAGTCCAAACCACGGACCGTGGTTTGAATCGTGGGTCATGGAATAGAGTCTTGATTTAAGTCTTCCGGGCTCAGACTCTGGTCTGATAACCACGAGTTGGTTCTATGGACTATAGTTCAGTCTACGACCCGTCCTGTCAACTCGTTGTATCAGACCTGAGGACTGACTGATTCCCAGGAATCACGAGTCAAGTCTATGGCCCGTAGTTTGAACTATGGACCATCCTGTTGACTCGTGAAACCTGATCAGAGACCTGCCAAGTCCTTCAGGAATGATGAATTGGTTTGACGGGCCATAATCTGTTCTACGGTCTCTCCTGTTGACCCGTAGACTGCCTTCTGCAGCCTGTTCACTTGGCCAGGTATGACGAATGGAACCACGAACCGTGGTTTGGTCTACGACCCGTGGAATCCGTCCTTTGTCCCTGAAAGCCAACTTTTTCTAGCTTTTTCCTAATTATGTCCCTTGTGTATTTTAGTCATTACCCACCCTTTTAACTCCTAAATGAGGTTATTTTGACTATTTCTAGAAGGATTTTCACCCTCATTAGCCTAAGTCCCTCCTCAAATCTTCATTCATCTCCCAAAAAGGAAAAGAACTCCTTCAAGCTCCAAGTTCAAGTCTCCTTTTCTTTTCAATTTCAAGTGGGTTAGCTTCAATCAAGGTATGTGGGTACTCAATAAGGGATTCCCTCCACCCTTTTTCCCAAAACCCCTATCTTTTAAATTGAATTTATGGATTTCTAAATTACGATTCTTACTCAAATTGGAGAAAAAGTTATGGGTCTTCTCCTAAGGCATCAATTCATGATTTCTTATTACATTTCTATGATTTAATTAAAGTTCCTCAGTTGATTTCAAAAGCCCATATGTTGATGATGAAGTTTACCACGATTTTATTGAATTGCATTTCTCCAAGTAAAATTGGTATGTTTAGATAACATGACCTCTATTTTCATGAAATTGCATGCCTAATTCTTCAAGTTATGATATTAGAAAGGAAAGTATATTTTGAATTATGGTTTTGCAAAGCTTTAAGATTCATGACTTGTGAATTCCATTACATCAGATATGTCCTTATGCTTTTCCAACAGTTTTGGACATTAGAGATGTCCCTATGTTTTATGAAAGGTTTGGCATCCAGATATGTCTACCTAAGTTATGAACAGTTTTGACATCAGATATGTCGTAGGTATTATGAGCTATATGTATATGTTTTAGGAGTAGTATTAGCACTGAGTTAGACAGAGTGAGAGTACCCTTAGTCCCAGACCTACGTACCCCCATAGGTTCTAAGTCTGCTCAGTTGGGCATCAAATTTAGTGATCACACCACAATCATGCCTCTATGCCCTGGCAAGGTATATTGGGTTCTTTCGATGGGGCGTATACATCGGATTCCATGTAGCTCACATGGTATATGTCGGTTAGAGAACCTCCCACAGAAAGAGTATCATGTTTTAAAATGCATTGACTCTTTGCCTACAGATTTCAGGACCATTATGATTACTATGATATTTGTATAACTTGTCTTGGCATTGCATTGAGTCTCTTGCATTTCAGTTTTACACTTATAGCATGATTTCAGCTTTATAAGTTTATTTAGCATGTTTATCTCAGATTCCTGTTTATCTCATATATTCAGTACATCCTATAGTACTGACGCATTTTGCACTGCATCTTTTTACGATGCAGATTCAGGCACCTATCCTCAAACTCGTGGCTAGACTACGCTAGACTTTCAGCTGATTTTGGTGAGTCCTCATTATTCGAGGGCTAGAGATAGAGTATCCATCTTTATGTTTTCATTTCATATTTCCGAGTTAGTTGGGGTTTTATCCCAACAACTCTTTATGTTATTTCGAGGCTTTTCAGACATAGACAGTATTCGGGTCTCCTCTTTGGATGTGTATTCCTACTCGACTTGATTATCTATCTATTTTATTTCGGATCTTCCTAGTATGCTTCCTCTTATCTATTGATTTATCTGAGTTATGCCATGACCAAGGGTTAGCTTGGGACACTTATGGTCCTAGGTCTTGTGTTACGTCTAGGGGGTAGCCCCAGGGTGTGACACTAGCCTCGGGATATGACAACACCCAACCAACTGAGTGACAATATGATGATGTCGCATGGGTATAGATCTTACATGTGTGTGTATATATATATATATCATGATCTAAATACCAATCAAGGGGATCTATCATTTTCTTCCAATCAAGTTTAACCTTTCCCAACCAAGAGAAACTATGTGACACATGTTATTAGCCTTTGGCCAGACCTTTACGCTGACATATGTAGATTTAGTATAACACTTTGTGAATTTGGATTAATTTGAATCCATCGAATACTTACAGTTAGATTTGTACTATATAATTTGTGAGTTATGATGTATATTATATGTCTATATAAAATATATCTAGGTTCTGACATTTTAAACTATTCGTCAATCTGAGCCGTATACAAAAGGTTTTGTACATTCTTGTAGATTTAGGCATAGAAATTATCTAAATGTTTGGTGCATTAGGAAGCACGTCGCATCACCCATTGTAACAAGGTTCGATATGGCAGAGGATGCACTACATCCAATGCATTATTAAAAGGTGAAAAATATTCTAAGTATGGGGAGTACGTTCAACATGATGGACCACGCAACACAATCCCCATTGCGATTGTGTCACGACTCAATTTCTCAGGTCATGATGGCACCTACAACCTCCCTGTAGGCGAACCAATCCCCGTAGCCCAAAATGTTTAATAATGGGATACTACCTAAGCAAGCACACACCAAACGTAAAATAAGCGAAAGCAGATAGAGAAAGCAACGCGGAAGGAAGCAACCTAAATACACATAAATAGAAACTACACCACCCTATGACCTGGTATTGAAAGTACATGAGCTACTACTAATATATACAGAGTACTAGAAGGTGTAAAAGAAGAATATACAACTGTCTCTGAATAAACAAAACAGTAAATAGTGCCAAAAGAATAGATATGGTCAAACCTTAGTCATAAGGAGCTCACCCTATGTCTCGGATGCCTAAAAGCACTGCACGAGTATCCACACAATCAACAGTGATAGCTCATACTAGGATCTGTACCAAGAAGATGCAAAAGTGTAGTATGAGCAATAATTTCAAAGCAACAGGCACCCAGTAGGCATCATAGGCCGACTAAGAAAATATAAGATATAAAGGTAGTATAAAGAAGATATGAAAGAAGTAGTCACAGAAGCAAATAGAGGAAAGCACACAGAAGCTAGCAATAGATAGAAGAATGCACCTGGATCCTTGCAATAACAATATATACATAGCGTTTAACAAACATTGCGGTATACCGGTAACCTCGAATAAAAGGGAAAGAAGGAAAAACAACTAACATAATCATCCTAACAATACAACTCATAATATAAGAATGATCGGAAGGCAACCTCGCAGGTACTACCATAGGAGAGAATAAGCTAATCCACCAATGAACGAAAGGGAAACTAATAAGTGCTACAATAAGAGTGAGTAAGCTAATCTACCTACAATCCCAATGGGCGCCCATACACCCGAGGAACATATACAAGTGAAAAAAAAACCTCTGCATCACATACTACCAGAGCATACACTCAATAAACAACGAACAAGGGTTGAACCTTACACAGAGTGAATGATATAATGTGATATGATCAGGTGCGCCAGTAGTACCATATATACCTTCTTTGGTGCCTGCAGGCCCAGTAGGTAGGATCCATGAAAGGAGTCCCTCGTATACCTCTACTACACTGTATACCCCTCCTCTGGTACTCGCAGCTCGTAGCCCCTTGTTTGGATCAGCAAGGTTAATAGAGGTCTATAGGACCACCAAGAACTGGAGTAGTCTGCTCTAGCAGACCATTAACCAGTGGACATACACTTGCACTAAGATCAACCTCGATACTTAAGCTCATCTGAACTAACCATCGAAACTAAATTGTAACTGGTATACCGGGGTCGGGAATGACATGGATGAACATCCAGTGTCAAAGGAGGATCTCCCAACTATGGAAGACACCAAACTCGCTGAACTGCGCCAAGTCTGAATCGGCTGAAAGTAAGTGAAATAGAGCGACCTATCCAAGAAGACCCAAATAACATCTAAATCTCCACAAGGAGTTTGGAATACCTACAACAAAGTCCATAGTGATCAACTAAGCTCTAAATTCTGGGAATACTGTTGCTGCTCCAAATTTTCAAAATACCATTCAGATTTATGGTTGCCTTACTAGCCTCTCCATTCAGAAAGAAGTCCGTCAAGTTGTAAATACCGAGTCAAACCAATCTGTAGGCAAGGGTAATGATGCCTGGGGTCCAAGGTCACCGCTTATCCATAGAAAAGCTCATGATCTCTCAACTCACCATCCTTTAGATCTAAACATCCACCTTACTATACAAATACACAAACCACCAACTCCAAAAGAATCTTGACATACCAAAACTTCTATCCCACCACTGGCAGAGCCTAATCAACGCTGGAATCCCACATAAATGGACAACCACTCGGAGAATCAACTTAATCAAATCCCTAACTCTCGGACACAAAGGTGACCATCAAATCTCAAAGTACAATCAGAATCTAAAGTAGCCCTTCTGGCCTCATCCGTACAACCTGACCATGAATACCACATAACTATTGATCCTCAAACTGATGTTGTTAGATAAGATAAACCAAAGAAGAACAAATCTTAAAACTTAGTGAGAATTCTACCAGGATCTGACAAATCAAGCTTAACAAAATGGTTAGCCAAGGACAGGATGTCTGATAAGTCGGTAATCTACCAACTTATTGAGCCTAAATCCATGAATTATTGCTATGTTTTGAATAGATTTAGAGGTTCTTATAACCTTTATTGATGTCTATATAGGTACTTTTGATTAGTGATGAAAAATAAGGAAATGGACCCAAAAAGAGCTCAAAAGGAGTGAAGTGTGGAAGTATCAGAAAAGATGGAGATTCTGGCCTGAGATGCGGTGCCCGTGCAACATGCACAAGCTATGGAGCGGAATGCACCTCTGCCGCATGGATATGCAAAATTCACTGAAGAATCTGCTAAGGGGTGTGGTCGCTGTGCGACGTGCACAACCCAATGTGCGAACCACACCTCTTTCGCACAAAGCCTCTAAAATGAGCTGAAGTCGCTGGTCCAACTGAAGACAGTGTGCGACGCGCACATCATGACGTACAAACCGCATGCCTCATCATACATCACCCGAAGTGCAATTTTGTCCTGAATTTTTAGTGACGATTTGGGAAACTATAAAAGGCCAATTTAGGCAAATTTGTAAATAACATTCTTTAGTCCTGAATATTTTAAAGAGATTTCTACTTTGAGAACAAGTTTTCCTCTCTAAAGAGAAGAGGGTTTGAATCCATTCTCTTGGTTAACCATTTGTGTACTCAAATTGAGCTTAGAACTTAAAATTCAGCTTGAGTGAAGAGGATTTTGACTTACCCATTTGGTATATCTCTCTTCTTTGCTATGAGTGGCTGATTTTACTTGTCTAGGGGTGTGTTGATAATGGGTGATTGACAAATGGGTATGGGTGGTTCTAATTCTTGCTTATAATTGCTTATTTGATATGGGTCTAGTAGTTTCACCAAGTATTAATCCTAAAATTGATGGTTGCAAACATTAATTGTCATTACTTGACTACGTTGTTGCTTGAAAGAGAATTTCATGGTTTCAGATGTGAGATTACTAGTGGGAACTTGGGACTCCATTCAGATTTGAGGCTAGAAATAGCTCTTATCGATGGAACAACCTATTTAAGGGTCTAAGCTAGAGATAGTGTGACCTCTCCAAGCTTGATCTTGTTTGTTATTGCTTTGACCAATAGTTCTCTAACCAGGATTATTGGATATGTGGTTATTGATCGAGATATAAACAACCACGCCCATGACCAAGGCTACCTATGTCAATAAGCAAGAATAAGTGTGAAATGGAGAACACCCTATCCCACATTAAAGCCCCATTAGATACACATCCCTAGTCTTCTACTCAATTTGATACACCCGCTTTACTTACTTGCTTTATTTATGAATTGTTGTAGTGACAGAATCCCAATACCCCCAACCTTTTACTTTTGTGTTTTGAACATTTACTCTCTTTGTGAACTCATTTCGATACAATCTTCATATATCTAACATCAAGTCTCTGTGGGTATGACCCCAACACCTGTTGGGTACTTGTAAATGCATTTTGCTTGATGATCGTTGTGCCTCCATATTTGGGGAGTACAATTTGAGAGTTTATAAAAAATGGTGCTATTTCCGGGTATTTGATTTGATAGCTATTTTTGATTTTTGATTTGAAGTCACTTTTAGAGTGCTTGCTTCTTTTACTTTTGTTTGTTGTTTGTGTTGTGATTGATTAGGCTAGCCTATGGATGTGGCCGGTGACAACGAGAGTGTTGACAACTTCATTGAGGACGACAAGGATGAGCCTATGATGCAAGAGGGTGTGTGTGCAATCTGCTTACCCCCCACGCTGGGAAATATTATCTTCCACGTGAAAAGCACCATGCTCCACTTAATCCAAACGAAGGGCCTATTTAGTTGAGCAACACATGAAGATGCCAATCGGCATATCTAGAATTTTATGGATATTTGCCAACCGTTCATGTTTCAACATATCTCCCAAGAGTCCATCTAATTATGCCTATTTCTTTTTTCCTTCACGGGGGAAGCCATGGCATGGTTGGAAGAGTTGCCAGATGATTCTATCACATCTTGGGCTGAGTTGGTTGAGGAATTTACATCAAGATTCTTCCCTCCATCTCGAATAATGATGCTAAGAGACAAGATTACAAACTTTAGGCAACTCCCGGATGAGCCTCTACATGAAGTTTGGTTAAGATTCAAAAAGAATCTTCTCTTGTGTCTGAACCATGAGTTGTCGAACAACCTATTGCTATAAAGCTTCTATCAGTCGTTGAACTCTCTAAATAATTTGATGGCTGACAACCTTGGAGGTGGAACCTTCATGGACTTAGAATTTCCCATTACCTTGACTTTGCAAGAGCGAATGACCAAAACCAACCAAGCTTGGCATACGAGGGAAGCAGATGTGCCAACTTCAGGAGCGCCCTCATCTATCTTGAACAATGAAATGAGAAAAAGAGATTAAAGAGCGGGATGAGTCAATGGCCAAGATGATGATGAAAATTGACTTGATAGCGAAGAATGTAATGGGAGTAGGTGGTGCGAAAGTGGTGAATGCAGTGAGTACACCAAAAATTAAAGCGAGTGATGAAGAACCGATGACAGTGGTCGATGGTAAATTGTGCTTTGTGTCAGTGAGTTCTCATCTTGGGTATTATTGCCCGAGGGAGGAAAACCAAGGTTGGATAAGATACAAGAAAAGGGATGGAAATGGGAGGGATAGAGATAAAGATGGTGATCGTTTCAATGACCAGATCTTAAATCCCTATATACCTCTGAACAAGGCGGACTCTCTCTACCAACAGGGCACAAGCAACCCCAATCAGTCCAAGCTAGAGGACATGTTGTCCTTGGTTCTCAAGAAGGTGTATACGACAAATACAGGAGTGAGTGAGCTAAAGAGTGAAGTTTTAACACATTACCAAACTGTGAGCTCCCACTCAGCCTCGATCAAGCATCTTGAGGCCCAAATGAACCACCTCTCAATCCAAATGAACCCGAGGATGAAGGGGATGCTGCCTAGTGATATTATCACCAATCTAAAGAATGAGTGCATTGAGGTAGTATTTTCGAGCCACGACGTTAAATCAAGCACTTTTTGGGAGGCAACCCAAGTTTCTTTACATTGTTTTTGGTTATCTTTTGTTATTTTTGTTGTGTTTATAGGGAATGCATGGCGTAGAAACATGGGCTGTGCAGAGGACTGTGCGGATTACACAAACAATTGTGCTAGTCTCATAACTCATCTCATGCTAAAACAGAGTGCCTGGAAATAAGTTGGAAAATTGAAGGTGACGTGCGCTAGGTCGTACGGTACGCACGAGCCCAAGTGCGTGTCACACCTTCGTCGCATGACAAACCAGAAGCCTGGGAAAACCCAGGGGAGAAAAGGGCGATGTGTGAAATGCCATGCAGTCCGCACCAAGGCTGGTGAGAATCACATGTTGTGGCACAGAAGAGGTAAATTTGAATTTTAATTGACCTAACCCATTGACCGACTCGACCCGGCTAAATTTGTTTTCTTCTTTTCTTTTTAAAACCGCCTCCCTTCTTCATTTCCCATCCTCTTTTCTCCAAGCTTCACAATTTCTCTCCCAAAATTCTCTCTAAATTCCTCAAACTCCCCCAGAATCTTTCCCTTCCTTCATCCAACCATCTCCGCTGCTCCACCATCACTGTCGCCGTCGTCTCTCCAGAAAGTCTACTTGGCTCACCATTTTTGAACTCCAAAAAACTTTAATTTTCACTCCCCTCTTCCTAATATTCACTTGTGTTAAGTTCCCCGATGTTAAGTACTGATTTTTATAAAGGTTAGAAACTCATATTGTGAAGCATGCTTAGTAGAATTTCCATGTTGATTTTGGGTGAGATCCAAAAATTTTAGGTCCCCAATTTTGAGTTGCATTGATAATTTTGCTTATTGTCAACTTGGTAAAACTTGAATTTTGTTAATTCATGTTGATTGGTAGTGAATTTTGGCCTTGAACTCTATGTTTGGGGTGAAGTCTGAGTAACCCATTTGTGATTAACGAATGGTTTGGCCCGATGATAGATTGAGTGACGTCGTTCTTAAGGGCAAATAGTCATTAGTCATAAGGTTTTGTTGAGAATAGATTGTTAGGGCTGAATTTTGCTATATGTATGCCCATAATTCGTTGTTGGAAATTATCCTTGGGTGTATGATCTTGTACGGGGAGGGGTTAATTATTGCTAAAAATTTGTTGGTGCTCATTGTTGCAAGTAAGGGCTTGATGTTCCCAATGATAGATGGGGTAACATCCATCTTAAGGAAAGTCGTTAAGTTCTTTACTTGCTTGTTGTTGTGTTAATGGAAATCCGGTGAAGTCTGAGTACCCGGATGTTTGTGGTCATGATATCCCTTATCCCCCATGGTTAATATTGATGGTTTTTTGCATGTTGGAGAGTGCATAAGTACATCTTGGTCTACGGATCACATGCATAATTCACAAGAATACAAGAAACCAAAAAAATTCCAATTATGCCTTTGTTCATTCCGCATGCGATGCATAGATCTTGATGTGCGGGTCGCACAAGGCATCACAATATGTTGAAAAGAAAAGATCCAGCCATTGCTTCAAGGGGAGAAGCATGGTGCGATGCATACTTTGGCTAGTGCGGCTGCACCAGCTTTGCACCTCGATGGAAAATCCCTGTAGGATTCAGATAGCTTGTGCGATAGCACATGCAATGCACACTCTTTCTGGTGTATTTCACATGTGGTCCGCACAAGCCATAAGTCACCTACTTTGTTTTTCTAGTCTGTTGCACTCTATCCTTTGTAGTTGATAACTTTTTTTTAGGTTTTGTTTATGTTTTTGCTCACAATATCTGTATACAGAACATGTCTTCTAGCAGGGGTAACGCCGAGAGGTGTTCTCGATGGCCAATGGATCCTTCCTCCTCCAACCCTATCTTAAAAGGGAAAAAGAAAGTCTCATCTTCCTGTAACCAAATCTCAGAGGAGGAGAGGGTTTGATTTGGAATGAAGGACATAAAAGTAATTTATGATCTTGATATTGGTAGGTATTTCAACATAGAGCAAAACTTTAACCTGGATGCAGTGGGGGATAACCTACCCAACATCCCCACCCAGTTTGCCAACCGACAGTGGCAACTATTTTAGGAGAAGCCCTAAAACTACTATAATGAGTTAGTCTGAAAGTTCTTTGCCTCATACTGGGCCACACAAGATGCTAAAGGCTACAAAGGAGGTTGTGAAACATTCCCAGCAGTGGACTTAGTCTTTGTTCGGAGTAAAGAAATCAGAATCACCCCAGCTGCATTTAATGTTATCTATTGGAGCACTCCCATTGAACCATCCCCTGAGCTCATGGCTAAGCTATTTCTCAAGCGCAAACCTCTCGAATGGGCGGCTCCTATCATTGCTCTTGATGAACCTCTCTGGGCTACTTTAAGGGGTGATATCCCATGTCAGACTTTTTACTTCGAGGCACGACTATGGTATGATTTTATCTTCTCCCGCTTCATGCCTTCTCAGAACAACCAAAAGGTCACGCATGATGGGGCCATTCTAGTAGCTGTATTTATGGTGGGGGATCATATTAATGTTGGTGAAGTCATCGCATTGGCAATAAAAAGGAAGGCTTATAGAGGTGGTGATGCATTCCCCTTTCCAGTTCTAATCAGTAAACTTTGTGCACAAGCTGGCATTCCTTACTTTGACTGTGATGCCCCTACTCTAGCCATTGGTGTGCTAGATATCAATAGGAAAACTGACCGGAATGCTCCTTATTTCAAAGGGCGCAGGGAAGAAGTTTTGGTGTAAGATGAGGATGATGATTCTGATGTTGACTTACATGCCTCCTCTCCTTCTTGTCCGGCTTTAGAAACACACACACCCACTGCTAACACATCCAGAGAGCAAGTGTCTAAAGGTGGGCTCCAAGATATGGTTGAAAAAATATACAACCACGAAAGGCAATTGAGGGATTTTTCAAACGACCTACCAGGATTGATTGAGAGAGCAGTGAAGAAGGCCATCAAAAGAGTCATAGAGAAGGTGTCCACTCTTTGCAAAAAGGTGGATGTTTGTGAAAATTCTGTCAAGACACTCCGGAGAGACCTCAACAAAGAAAAAGGTAATGACCTAGTAGAGGAGGAAAATTTGAATACCTTACCTCAACCTCACACTATTCCTGGCCCACTGGATAACTTGTTGGCGTCCATGTCTTATAATGAAGAGGAGTTACCCGGTGATGAGGGAGCAACTGAAAATGATGACGATGAGGCATAGACCACCAGAGAGTCCACCTTTCTTTCCCTTGAGCTATTAGCATTGAGGGTAATGATTCTTTTATGGGAGGGGGTGTCTTAACTTTGGTGCCCGTGATTAGGCTTGAGATAGTATTTTTATTACCCTTGCCGGGCCTTGTTGACATTTTAGTTCTGCTAGATTTAATTTGGCCCTTGTCGGTCATATTTTGGATGATTGTGATGCTTATTGCCCTTGCTGGGCCTTTTGCTTATGCTTTTGTTTTGAGCTTATTTGCGCCCTCGCCGGGCTTGATTTTTGTTGTTGAAATTGTATTACCGGGTTGGTCTTACATGCCCCATTGTCTTACTATCCGTGCTTTGCAAATAAGGTAAAGGCCTACGCCGAGTCTTGTTCTTAATTAATCCAGAGCGCAGAATTGAAATATCGCCTTGTTAATAGTAGTTTAGCAATAAACTCTAAGGGTTTTGTTAATACCAAGGTTTTTACCCAAGGAGCAAAAGTTTTGATTATTTTCTTTTTCTTTTCTTTTGTTTTTGTGTCAAACCGGGTTGGTGTTTCCATATGATAGATTGAGAGGTGACTTTTTTAAGGAAAAATGCCAAGTTTTAGTTTAAAATTGAGTCTGTAGTTGCTTGTCTCAAAATGGGGCCACCAAAATATTTTTCTTAGCAAATGGGTTATGAAAATAAAAGGAAGAAGGGAAATGAATTTTTTTGAGGAAAAACATTCTCTTGTCATGACTTGCACACTCTCTCTTTAGCTTGATTAACTCACAAATGAGTGTGTAATAAATTTGGAATAGCTTATCGAAAATCATTTGCCCCAATTGATTTTGAGACTAATGAAAGAAGTCTTGTGGCATGATGCCTTGTGTGGTAAGGTTGTACCTTGATTTTTCGTGCATGTGTGTCATCTAGAACTTGCCCCGAATATGATGCAAGGCGAAATTCTAGGTGTGACCGAGTTTGGAAGATGTCCTTAGGCCTTTTTTGATAGCCACTTCACCCAAATGACTTCCCATGACATCAATTCTTTGGCACCTTTGATAACACCTTGCTAACACCTTTGATCTTGTAATTGTTCTTTGGCACCTTGCTAACACCTTGACCTTTCTAAATCTCTGTCTTGGCACCCATCCTCCCTAATTGCTTGAAAGTGAAAAGTATGCTAAAAGCCTAAGTTTGGGGGGGGGGAATGAAAAGACAACATAGGCAAATGCCTAAGTTTGGGGGTGTATGTGATCAAATGAGGAGAAGAAAAGGAATGCACTTAAAGTGCAAGGTAACACCTTAAGTTGAATTAAAAAATTTCTCCAAAAGTTCAAACAAATGAGAAAAAATGAAAAGCAAGACTAGGTGCTACAAAATGAAGGCGATACAAGGAGTCGAATGATCATGATTGAAAAGGAGAAGCTTGGGTTGTGTGAGGGAGAAATAAGGTGAAGTTAAAATTAGAAAATGTGAGTGGTGTTCGAAATGAGAACAAAGAGCATTAGGGAGGTTTAGTCACTTGAACCAAATGAAATCCTTACCTTAGTCCTAGCCAACACTGTAACTCGCAAGTTCTTGGTGATTCCGAGATTGGCCACCCTACATTAGTGGCAATTTACATAAAGGGAAATCCTATGGTTCGACGCGTATGCACTTGAACTTCCTTGAGAGAGTGAGAGTCTTCTGGGTTCTCCTATAATCCCGTTGTTTATGAATCGAATGATTTTTAGTGGGATTCTCTCTTGTGGTGAGTGGCATCATGCTCTCGAATTGAAACATAAAGTCTCTATTTCAATTGAGGGGAATGAAGAAAACAAGTTGTGTGGAAAATCTCGAGGCAAACCTTGACGGTCCATGCCAATGACTTGAGAAGCTTAAATGTCTTGTTTTAGATAACAAAATTTCCTTGGTTTTGAATGAGAAATGAAGTCCTTTTGAAAAGATTTTTGAAATGATCAATTGCCTTGAATTTGTGGTGGTTCAAATTGAGATGAGCATCATAGTTGAGTCTTTTGTTTGAGTCTTTTATTTATTCTTTTTCTCAATTTTTAGTATAGAATAGTCTTTTGTGCCTTGATTGAGTCTAAAGCATAATTCATTCCTTGCCTTGTGAGTATCTTTCTTGAGGACAAGTAATAGTTCAAGTTTAGGGGTTTAATAAATCGGTAATCTACCAACTTATTAAGCTTAAATCCATGAATTATTGCTATGTTTTGAATAGATTTAGAGGTTCTTATGGCCTTTATTGATGTCTATGTAGGTACTTTTGATTAGTGATGAATAACAAGGAAATGGACCCAAAAAGAGCTCAAAAGGAGTGAAGTGTGGAAGTATCAGAAAAGATGGAGATTCTGGCCTGAGATGCGGTGCCCATGCAACACGTACAAGCTGTGGTGCGGAACGCACCTCTGTCGCATGGATATGCAAAATTCACTGAAGAATCTATTAAGGGGTATGGTCGCTGTGCGACGCACACAACCTAATATGTGAACTACACCTCTTTCGCACAATGCCTACAAAATGAGCTGAAGTCACTGGTCTAACTGAAGACAGTGTGCGATGCGCACATTGTGATGTGCGAACTGCATGTCACCTCGCACATCACCTGAAGGGCAATTTTGTCTTAAATTTTTAGTGACAATTTGGGAAACTATAAAAGGCCAATTTAGGCATATTTGTAAATAACATTCTTTAGTCCTGAATATTATGAAGAGCTTTTTACTTTGAGAACAAGTTTTTCTCTCCAAAGAGAAAAGGGTTTGAATCCATTCTTTTGGTTAACCATTTGTGCACTCAAATTGAGCTTAGAACTTGAAATTCAACTTGAATGAAGAGGATTTTGACTTACCCATTTGGTATATCTCTCTCCTTTGCTATGAGTGGCTGCTTTCACTTGTCTAGGAGTGTGTTGATAATGGGTGCTTGACAAATGGGTGTGGGTGTTGCTAATTCTTGCTTATAATTGCTTATTTGATATGGGTCTAGTAGTTTCACCAAGTTTTAATCCTAAAATTGATGGTTGCAAACATTAATTGTCATTACTTGACTATGTTGTTGCTTGAAAAGAATTTCATGGTTTCGGATGTGAGATAACTAGTGGGAACTTAGGACTCCATTTAGATTTGAGGCTAGAAATAGCTCTTATTGATGGAATCACCCATTTAAGGGTCTAAGCTAGAGATAGTGTGACCTCTCCAAGCTTGATCTTGGTTGTTTATTGCTTTGACCAATAGTTCTCTAACCGGGATTATTGGATATGTGGTTGTTGATCGAGAGATAAACAACCACGCCCATGACCAAGGCTACCTATGTCAATAATAAAGATTAAGTGTGAAAAGAAAAACACCCTATCCCACATTAAAGCCCCATTAGATACACATCCCTAGTCTTCTACTCAATTTGATACACCCGCTTTACTTACTTGCTTTATTTATGAATTGTTGTAGTGACAGAATCCCAATTCCCCCAACCTTTTACTTTTGTGTTTTGAACATTTACTCTCTTTGTGAACTCATTTCGATACAATCTTCATATATCTAACATCAAGTCTCTGTGGGTATGACCCCAACACCTGTTGGGTACTTGTAAATGCATTTTGCTTGACGATCGCTGTGCCTCCATATTTGGGGAGTACAATTTGAGAGTTTATCAATGTCCAAGGCTAATGACTGCTCTAAAAGTAAGAGAGAAACTAAGCTATTTAAACACACTGCCTTTTGTCTCAAGGATGCCGCGACAGAAGAGAACCTTCCACTAACCCTCTGCCGTAACCTGCTAGCCCACGAATCTTAAACCCAACTCCAAATACCAATTATGCTTCTGTTGAATTCTCGAGTAGACTCTTATGTCGCTGATGAACACTATAGAAACTAAAACCAACTACGCCCTAGGTACACGGCTCACCGAATCCGTTAATGCTGCTAAGGCCTGGGGCAACCAAATGACACAACAAGGAAAATTATAACGGCTGCACAAGCCCCAAAGGTATTCCTGGGAATTCCCACCACCTTGATCGGTACCCGATGGAACTACCCTCAAATTCCAATTAGGAAAATGCCACTACACTCAGTAGTTGGTCGAACAAGTCATCAATATACAAAACTAAAGCATACCCTCAGTCCTCACCTCAGCCAGCCACCAGCAATCCATGCATACATTCAAGGAGTCATCTCCCTCCTTTTGCAACCCAAACGGAGCCCTTTCCAAAGATACACTGGACCTAACAACTTCTTTCTCAGAAGATCTTGGGGTAGTTCCCTTAGCTCCCATATCACTACTGGCGTTACTCGATAAGGCGGGTAAAAGAATAAGCCGACTACCCAACTCAACTAGGATATTAATAAGTTGGTAATCTACCCACTTATTGAGCCTTTATCCATGAATTATTGCTATATTTTGAATAGATTTAGAGGTTCTTATGGCCTTTATTGATGTCTATGCAGGTACTTGTGATCAAAGATGGAAAATAAGGAAATGGACCCAATAAGAGCTTAAAAGAAGTGAAGTGTGAAGTGATCGAAAAAGATAGAGATTCTACCTTGAGATGCGATGCTCGTGCGACACGCACAAGCTATGGTGTGGAAAGCACCAACACCGCATAGAGCCACAAAATTCACTGAAGAATCTGCTAAGGGGTGCAGTCGCTGTGCGACGCGCATAACTCATGGTGCAAACTACACCTCTTTCACACGAGGCCTCCAAATTAGCTGAAGTCACTGGTCCAACTGAAGACGGTGTGTGATGTGCACATCATGCAATATGAGCCACACGTCACATCACACACCACCCGAAGGGCAATTTTATCTAGAAAATTAGTGACATTTTGGGAAAGTATAAAAGGCCAATTTAGGCATAATTGTAAAAAAAATCCTTCAGCTCTGAATATTTGTAAGTAATTTTAGCTTTGAGAACACGTTTTCCTCTCCAAGAAGAAGAGGGTTTCAATCTATTCTATCTTCCAAATCTTTGTTAACCATTTGTGTACAAAAACTAAGCTTAGAACTTGAAATTACACTTGAATGAAGAGGAATTTGACTTACCCATTTGGTATATCTCTTTCCTTTAACATGAGTAGCTAATTTTATTTGTCTAGGGATATGTTTATAATGGGTGCTTGACAAATGGGTGTGGGTGTTGCTAATTCTTGCTTATAATTTCTTATTTGACATGGGTCTAGTAGTTTCACCATGTTTTAATCCTAAAATTAGTGGTTGCAAACATTGATTTTCCTTACATAGCTATATTGTTGCTTGAAAGAGAATTTCATAGTTTTGGATGTGAAATTACAAGCGGGAACTTGGGCTTCCACCTATATTGAGGCTAGAGATAGCTCATATCGAAGGAATCACCTATTTAAGGGTCTAAGCTAGAAATAGTATGACCTCCCTAAGCTTGATCTTGGTTGTTTACTGTTAAACTGATAGTGCTCTAACCGAGATTGTCAGTAATATGGTTGTTGATCGAGAGATAAACAATCCATGCCCATGAACAAGGCTATCTATGTCAATGATCGAGAATAAGAATGAATATGCAATTACCCTATCCCGCATTAGAGCCCCATTGGATACACATTCCTAGTCGTCTACTCAAATTTGTACACCCGTTTTACTTTCTTGCTTTGTTATGAAATAAGATTGTTGTGACGGAATCCCAATTCCCCCAATCCTTTATTTTCTTATTTTCGAACATTTAATCTCTTAGTGAAGTCGTTTCAATACAATCATCATTGTGCTATCACCAAGTCTTTGTGGGTACGACCCCGACACCTATTGGTACTTATAAATGTGTTTTGCTTGATGATCGCCGTTACCTCCATTTTTGGAGAGTATGTTTAAGCGTTTATCAAAAATAGTGCCATTACTGGGGACTTGATTTGATTGCTATTGTTGATTGTAGATTTGACATCACTTTGAGAGTGCTTGTTTCTTTTACTTTTGTTTGTTGTTTGTGTTGTGATTTAGCAGGCTAGCCTATGAGCGAGGCCAATAACAATGAGAGCATTGACGACTTCATGGATGGAAATGCTTCTAAGCCTATGATGCAAGGGGGGGTGGGTGCAATCCACCTACCCCTCATGGTGTGGAATGCTATGTTTCCCGTTACTAACACCATGCTCCACTTGATCTAAATGAAGGTCCTGTTTGATGGAGCAAGACATGAAGACGCCAACCGGCATATTCAGAATTTTGTGGAGATTTTCCAACCATACATTATTCAAAACATCTCTCAAGAATCCATCCGATTGCGCCTATTCCCCTTTTCATTGACCAGGGAGGCCACGACATGGTTGTAAGAATTGCCGGACGAGTCTATAATATCTTGGGCTGAGTTGTTTGAGGCGTTTACTTCGAGATTCTTCCCTCCATATCACATGATACAGCTAAGAGACGAGATTACCAACTTTAGGCAACTCCCGGATGAGCCTCTACATGAGGTTTGGTTAAGGTTCAAAAAGAAGCTTCTCTTGTGTCCGAACCATGAGTTATCAAACAACATATTGCAACAAGATTATATCGATCATTGAACTCTATGAATAAGTCGGTGGCTAACAATCTTGGAGGTGGCCCTTTCATGGACTTAGAGTTTCCCATTGCCTCGACGTTATTAGAACGAATGACCAAGACCAACCAAGCTTGGCATACAAGATAAACAGATGTGCCAACTTTGGGAGAACTCTTACCATCTTGACCAATGAAATGAGGAAGAGGGATGAGGAGCAAGATGAGACAATGGAAAAAATGATGACACAAATTGATTTGATGGCCAAGCTGTAATGGGAGTTGGTGGTGCTAAGGTGGTGAATGTTGTGAGTACACCAAAAATTAAAGCAAGTGATGATGAGCTGATGATAGTGATAGATGGTAAACTATGCTTTATGTTGGTGGGTTCTCGTCCTAGGTATTATTTCCCGAGGGAGGAGAACTAAGGTTGGATAAGAGATAAGGAAAGGGATGGAAATTAGCGGGATAGATACAAAAATGGTGATCGCTTTAATCACCGGAGCTTAAATCCCTATATACATTCGAACAAAGCAGACTCTCTCTACCAACTAGGTACAAGCAATCTCGGTCATTCCAAGCTAGAGGACATGTTGTCCTTGGTTCTCAAAAAGGTGGATACAACAAATACGAGAGTGAGTGAGCTAAAGTGTGAAGTTTCAACACTTTACCAAACTGTGAGCTCTCACTCAACCTCGATCAAGCATCCTGTGGCCCAAATGAACCACCTCTCGACCCAAATGAACCCGAGGATAAAAGGGACGCTACCCAGTGATACTATCACCAATCCAAAGAATAATTGAGTTGAGGTAGTATATTTGAGCCGCGACGTTAAATCAAACGCTTCTTGGGAGGCAACCCAAGTTTGTTTACCTTGTTTTTGGTTATCTTTTGTTGTTTTTGGTGTGTTTTTAAGGAATTCATTGAGCATAAAAATGGACAAGTGAAAATGGGGGTAAAATGGGTTGTGCGGAGGATTATGTAGACCGTACAAGAAATTATGCATGTCGCACAACTCATCGCATGCCAAAACAGAGTGCTTGGAAGTAGGTTCAAAAATTTGAGGTGTCATGCACTGGGTCGTGCAGTACGCACGAGCCCAAGTGTGCATTGCACCTCCATTGCATGGCAAACCAGAAGCTTGGGCAAACCTAGGGGAGAAAAAGGTGATGTGCAAAATGACATGCAGTCCACACCAAGGTTGGTGCAACTCGTACGTCGTGGCGCACCAAAAGTAAATTTGAACTTATTATTGACCTAACCCATTGACCGACCCGACCCGGAGATGACCCGACTCAACTTTTCTTCTTCTTTTCTCTTTATATTCTGCCTCTTTCACCACCTTCACCATATTTTCTCTCCAACTCTCAAAATTCACTCCCAAAACCTTCCACAAATCCTCCTACTTCTACAAAAATCTTCTCCTCCTCTCACCCCACCATCTCCAGCGCTCCACCACCATCATCGCTAGTCATTTCTCTGGGCAAATTGATTGGGTCACCATAGTTGCTTTTCAAAAGCTCTAATTTTTACTCCTTTCTGCTTAATCTTCATTTGTGGTAAGTTCCCCGATGTTAAATACTTATTTTTATGAAGGATGGGAACTCATATTGTGAAGCATGCTAAATAGAATTGCCATGTTGGTTTTGGGAGAGATCCAAAATTTTTGGGTCCCCAATTTTGAATTATGTTGATGAATTCTGCTTACTGTCAACTTGGTAGAACTTAAATTTTGTTTATGCATGTTGATTGTCAGTGATTTTTAGCTTTGAAATTTGTGTTTAGAGTGAAGTCTGAGTAACCCAGTTGTGATTGATGAATGATTTGGCCCGATGATAGATTGAGTGATGTCGTTCTTAAGGGTAAATCATCGTTAGTCATGAGGTTTTGTTGACAATAGTTGTGGGTCTAAATCTTGCTACTTGTATGCCCATGGTTCTTTGTTGAAAATTATCTTTGGGTGTATGATATTGTGTGGGGAGGGGTTAATTATTGCTAAACTTGTTGGTGCCCATTGTTGCAAGTGAGGGTTTCATGTTCCCGATGATAGATGGGGTAACGTCCATCTTAAGGGAAGTCGTTAAGTTCTTTTCTTGCTTTATTGTGTCAATGGAAAGACGGGGAAGTCTGGGTACCCGAATGTTTGTGGTCATGATATCCCTTGCCCCTTTGTTTAATCATAGTGTTTTGTCGCATGGTGCCAAGAGCCTAAGAACATCTTTCTCTACGGATCACATGCGTAATTTACAAGAACACAAGGAACCAAAAATTCCAGTTGTGCCTTTGTGAATTTTGCATGTGATGCATAGATCTTGATATACAGGTCGCACAAGGCATCGCACCATGTTGAAAAAGAAAACCAGTAACTGCTTCGAGGGGCAAAGTGTGGTGCGATGTGCACTTTGGTTGGTGCTGACAACACCATCTTCGCATCTTAATGAAAAATCTCTGTAGGATTCTGTTAGCTCGTTTGATAACACATGCGATGTGCACTACTTTTGGTATATCTCGAATGTGGTCCGCACAAGCTATCAGTCACCTACTTTATGTTTCTTGTCTTTTGCATTTCGACCTTTTTAGTTGTTAACTTCTTTTTAGGTTTTGTTTTTGTTTTTGGCTCACAATCTCTGTATGCAGAACATGTATTATAGAATAGGTAATGCCGAAAGGAGTTCATGAAGGCCAACATCTCCCTCCTCCTCCAATCCAGCCTCAAAGGGGAAGAAGAAAGCTTCATCTTCCCATACTCAAGTCTCCGAGGAAGAGAGAGTTCGGTTCAGAGTAGAAGGGATGAGGGTAATTTATGATCGTGATATGGGTAGGTCTTTTAACACAGAGCAAGGCTTTAACCTGGATGCAGTAGGGGATAACCTACCTAACATCCCAACTCAGTTTGCCAGCTGTTAGTGGCAGCCATTTCAAGAGGTGCCCGAGAACTACTATAAGGAGTTAGTCTAGGAGTTCTTTGCCTCATACCAGGCCACACAAGATGTTAAGGGCTACAAAGGGGGTTGTGAAAAATTCCCCGCATTAGAGTCAGTAATTGTTTGAGGCAAGGAAATCAGGATCACTCTAGACACTATTAATGCTATCTATTGGAGCACTCCTATTGAACTAGCCCCTGAGCTCATGGCTAAGCTACTTCTCAAGCACAAACCTCTAGAATGGGTGGCTCCTATCATTGTTCCTGGTAAACCTCTCTAGGCTACTTTAGGGGATGAAATCCTACACCGAACGTTGTACTTCGAGGCACGCCTATGCTATGATTTTTTCCTCTCCCACTTCATGCCTTCTAAGAATGACCAAAAGGTCATGCATGATGTGGCCATTCTGGTAGCCGCAATCATGGTGGGGCATCAGGTCAACGTTGGTGAGGTTATCGCCTTGGTTATAAAAAGGAAGGATCGTAGGGGTGGTGATGCATTCCCCTTTCCAGTGCTAATCAATAAACTTTGTGCACATGTCGGCATTCCTTACTTTGACTGTGATGCCCCTACTCTGGCCATTGGTGTGCTAGATATCAATAAGAAAACTTAACGAGATGCTCCTCATTTCAAAAGGCATAGGGTAGAGGTTTTGGTGAAAGTTGAGGATGATGACTCTGATGCTGAATTACATGCCTCCTCTCCTTCTCATCCTGCTTCGGAAGCACACACACCCACAACCACTGCACCCAGAGAGCCATTGTCTAAAAATGGCCTCCAAGATATAGTTGACAAAACATACAACCATTAGAGGCAATTGATGGATTTATCAAAGGACCTACCAGGGTTGATTGATAGGGCAGTCAAGAAGGACATTAAGGGAGATGTAGATCACGTGCTTACTCTTTGTAAAATGATTGATGTTTGTGATAAATCCATCAAAACACTCTGAAAGGATCTTAACAAGGAAAAGGGTGTGGCCCTAATGGAAGAGATAGATTTGAGCACTTTTCCTCCCCCTTGTCGTAGGCCTGGTCCCATGGATGACTTTTTGGAAGCTTATGCAGATGATGAGGATGTTCTACCCCGTACTGATGATGCAAGGCTGGATGATGATGAGGAACCTGTGTTCCAGAAGGACTCGACACTTTATGTGCACTCCTGAAAGGGTGGTGCTGGACAAAGTAGAAGGACCTCAAATAATGAGGCATCAACTTATGATGATGATGATGAGGCATACTCCTTGAACGAGTTCACCTTTCATTCCCTTGAGCTAACAACATTGAGGGCAATGCTTGTTTTATGGCGAGGGGGTGGCTTTAATTGCTTTTTGTTGGTTTCCCGTGATTGGGATTCAAATATTGTTTTTATTGCCCTTAACCGAGCCTTGTTAAATTTTTTAGTTTTGCTATATTTGATTTGGCCCTTGTTGGACATATTTTGGATGATTGTGATGCTTATTATCCTTGCCGGGCCTTTTTCTTATGCTAGTTTGTTTTGAGCTTAATTGTGCCCTTGTCGGGCTTGATTTTTGTTGTTGTGATTGTGTTGCCGAGTTGGTCTTACATGCCCCACTGATTTACTACTCGTGCTTTGAAAATGAACTAAAGGCCTAAGCTGAGGCTTGTTTTTAATTGAATCATGAGCTCGCAATTTGAATATCTCCTTGTTAATAGTAATTTAGAAATAAACTCCGAGGGTTTTCTTAATACCACGGTTCTTTCCCAAGGAGCAAAAGTTTTGTTTCTTTTCTTTTTCTTTTGTTTTTGTGTCAAATCGGGTTGGTGTTTCCCTATGATAGATTGAGAGGCTACTTTCTTAAGGGAAAATGCCAAGGTTTTATTTAAAAATTGAGTCCGTAGTTTCTTGTCTCGAAATGGGCCCACCAAAAAATATTTCTTGGCAAGTTATTTTTGGAAATAAAAGGAAGAAGGGAAATGAATTTTTTTTTAGGAAAGGAATTCTCTTATCATGACTCGCACACTCTCGCTTTGTCTTGATTGACTCATAAACGAGTGTGTAATGAACTCGGAATAGCTTGTCAAAAGTTATTTGTCCCAATTGATTTTCAGACTAATGAGAGAAGTCTTGTTGCATGATGCCTTGTGTGGTGAGGCCTTACCTTGATTCTCCTGCATGCATGTTGTCTAGAACTTGCCCTAAATGTGATTCAATGCAAAATTCTAGGAGTGACCGAGTTTGGAAGATGTCTCTAGGCCCTTTTTGATAGCCACTTCATCCAAATGACTTCCCTCGACATCAATCCTAGTGAACCCCTTTGAGCTTGTGACCGTTCTTTGGCACCTTGTTTAACACCTTGACCTTTTTAGAAACTATATCTTGGCACCCATCCTCCCTAATTGCTTGAAAGTGTAACGTAGGCTAAAAGCCTAAGTTTGGGGGGGAATGAAAAGACAACATATGCAAATGCCTAAGTTTAGGGGTGGATGTGATCAAACGAGGAAAAAAAAAGGAATGCACTTGAAGTGAAAGGTAGCACCTTAGTTTTGAATTTAAAATTCCTCCAAAAGTCTATCCAATGAGGGAAAAATGAAAATCAAAAATTAGGTGTTACCAAATGAAGGCGATACAAGGAGTTGAATAATCATGATTGAAAAAGAGAAGCTTGGGTTGTGTAAGGGAGAAGTAAGGTGAAGTAGAAAATCTGAAAATGTGAGCGGTGTTTGAAATGATAGAAAATAGCATTAGGGGGGGTGTAGTCACTTGAACCATATGAAATCCTCACCTTAGCCCTAGTCAACATCATAACTCATAAGTCCTTGGTGATTCCGAGCTTGGCTACCCTACATTAGTGGCGATTTACATGAAGGGCAAGCCTATGGTTTGACGTGTCTGCACTTGAACTTCCTTGAGAGAGTGAGAGGCTTCTTGGTTCTCCTATAATCCCATTTTTTTGTGAATTTCATGATTGTGAGTAGGAGTTTCTCTTGTGGTGAGTGGCATCATGCCCTCGAATTGAAACATGAAGTCTCTATTTCAAGTGAAAGGAATGAATGAGATAAGTTGTGTGGCAAATCTCGAGGAAAACCTTGACGGTCCATGCCACTGACTTGAGAAGCTTAAATGTCTTGTTTTCAATGACAAAATTCCCTTGATTTTGAATGAGAAATGAAGTCCTTTTGAAAAAGGTTTTGAAATGACCAATAGCCTTGATATTGTGGTGGTTCAAATTGAGATGAGCATTGTAGTTGAGTCTTTTTGTTTATTCTTTTTCTTAATTTTTAGTATAGATTAGTCTTTTGTTCCTTGATTGAATCTAGAGCATAATTCATTCATTGCCTTGTGAGTATCTTGCTTGAGGACAAAAAATAGTTCAAGTTTGGGGGTTTGATAAGTTAGTAACCTACCAGCTTATTGAGGCTTTATTCATGAATTATTGCTATGTTTTGAATAGATTCAGAGGTTATTATGGCCTTTATTGATGTCTATGCATTTACTTATGATCAACGATGGAAAACAAAGAAATTGACCCAAAAAGAGTTTAAAAGGAGTGAAGTGTGAAGTGATCAGAAAAGATGCAGATTCTGCCCTGAGATGTGGTGCCCGTGGGACACGCACAAGCTGTGGTGTGGAACGCACCTACACTGCATAGAGACACAAAATTCACTGAAGAATCTGCTAAGGGGTGTGATCACTGTGCGACGCGCATAATTCATGGTGCGAACCACACCTCTTTCGCACGAGGCCTCCAAATTAGCTGAGGTCAGTGGTCCAACTAAAGATGGTGTGCAACGTGCACATCACAACGTGTGAACCGCACATCGCATCGCACACCACCCAAAGGGCAATTTTGTCCAGAAAATTAGTAACATTTTGGGAAAGTATAAAAGGCCAATTTAGGCATAATTGTAAAAAAATCCTTTAGCGCTGAATATTTGCAAGTAATTTTAGCTTTGAGAACAAGTTTTACTCTCCAAGAAAAAGAGCGTTTCAATCTATTCTCCCTTACAAATCTTGGTTAACCATTTGTGTACAAAACCTGAGCTCAAAACTTGAAATTACACTTGAATAAAGAGGAATTTGACTTACCCATTTGGTATATCTCTTTCCTTTAGCATGAGTAGCTAATTTCATTTTTCTAGGGATGTGTTGATAATGGGTGCTTGAAAAATGGGTGTGGGTGTTGCTAATTCTTGCTTATTTTACATGGGTCTAGTTGTTTCACCAAATTTTAATCCCAAAATTGGTGGTTGCAAACATTGATTTTCCTTACTTGGCTATGTTGTTTCTTGAAAGAGAATTTCATAGTTTTGTATATGAAATTACTAGTGAAAACTTGGGCTTTCACCTAGATTGAGGCTAGAGATAACTCATATCAAAGAAATCACCCATTTAAGGGTCTAAGCTAGAGATAGTATGACCTTTCTAATCTTGATCTTGTTTGTTTGTTGTTAAACTGATAGTGCTCTAACCGATATTATCGGTGTAACACCCCGAAATTTTAGTCACAATAAAACATAGAACTTAGAAAAAAATTCTGCTGTTGTTGGTCGCCACGAGCGTCGAAACTCCGATGGGCCGTGGGGCACGCCATGGGATACATTAAGTTGTTCCTGAGCAAAGCCTTTCTCAGCCCGACAGGTGATCACGACGGGCCTCGCAGGCGCAACGGCCCGTGGGAACCCGCCATCAGGATGCCCCACTGACTTTTCCCCTCGTCCCACTTCCCTCGATTGGAGACCCCATGGGAATCGCAAGCGCGACGGGATGTAGGAGCTCATCATCAAAATGGTCCTGAAGACCCCAACCAAAGTACCCCCCTGCCTAACATCTTGGCCAATGGGCCGTCATGGGCACGATGCTCGTTGGGTATCCCATGAGGTGGCAAAATTCCTGCAACTTTCAATTTTTTTATGTCAGGGGTAAATTAGTCTTTTCCCCCACCCTTTTTAACTCCTAAATGAGGTTGTTTTGGGAAATTCTAGGAGGGTTTTAACTTCACTTAGCCTAAGTTTTTTCCCTTAATCTCTCATTTAATCCAAAAGAGGAAAAAGGTCTTTTTGTCTCAAGCTCCAAGCTCCCATTTAAGGATTCATCTTCAAGCCTCCATTCTCATCATCTAAGGTTTATAAAGCTTCAATTCAGGTATGTGGGTATTCAATAAGGGAATCCCTCGACCCTTATGTCCGAAACCCCAATCATCTAAACTGAATTTATGGATTTCTATATTCGGGTTCTTACCCAAATTGGGAAAAAGTGATGGGCCTTGTTTTAAAGTATTAATTCATGACTTCTTATTCATTATCCATGTTTTAATTGAGGTTCCTTAAGTTCTTACAAAAGCCCATATGTTGATGATGAATTCTAGCATGATTTCATTGAATTGCATGTCTTCAAGTAAAATTTGTATGTTTAGATAATATGACCTCTATATTTATGAAATTGCATGCCTAATTCTTCATGTTATGATTTTAGGAAGGAAATTATATTTGAATCATGGTTTTGCAAATCTTTTAAGACTGATGATTTATTAATTGCATGACATTACATATGTCCTTATGCATTTCCAATAGTTTTGGACATTTGATATTATAACACCCCGTACCTTTCAAAACCTATGAGACTAAGTAAATATCGACGAAGGTATTTGAGGTCGAGATTGTGAAGGGGTACTTTGGCCTAGAATTTGAAATGGTCAAATGTATATAAGTGTTAAGTTAAATTATAAGGAGGAGGGTTTTGAAAATGAGATAAAACAAGTGAGGTACTTGCTCGACTTATCTAAGCTCTTAGGTGACAAGTAGGTGCATCACCTACCTACGCTAACGAACTAAGTTCCGAGGGCCAATTACGGGCAGAAACAACATGGATTATTAGACCTAATGGTAGCCCAAATGAAGCTTAAAGTTGGCCCATCAAAGCACAACCAAATTTGGCCCAAACAACTACAAAAGGTAGCCACCAATATTGACCACATTTTGACCCAAGAGAAGCCCAAAATCAGCCCCAAAACTTAACCCTTTTGAGGCCCAAGCAAAGGGTAATTTTGGCCCAAGTTTCTTGACCCATTTTTGCCCAAAGATACTCAAAAAAGTCGGCCAAAAAGGTCCCTTTATACAGACCTTTTGTTGACAAAGTATTGATCACAAAAAGCTGGAAAAATTCTCTCTTATCTCATTTCCTTTTGGCAGCCCTTCTCTCCCTTTAGGGTTCTAAGAAGACCAAGATTAATTGAAGCTTAAGGTGAGTTAAACAACTTGTTATATTGGTATTAATCTACTACATATATCTAGGATATCCTATGGTAAGAAAGACATGAACTATGGCAGCCCCTTTCTTATGATTTAACACATGGAAATTGTGTAACAATTAAGAGATTTCTTCTTCTCTTGTTGGTGTATGTGTAGGGGGTACTTAAGCTTTTAAAGCATCAATAAAAAGAGGATAAAAACACCCCTTCAAGTGTGGTAAGTACTCTGCCCATAATCATATTTTTGGATTGAAGTTCGGATAGACAATTGTTGTTGAATTGTTGTTAAGAACTCACGGGACGGCGATCGGAAGCCGTGGGTTCAATGTGTTGCTATTGTATTTCGACATGGTGAGTTGTGTAGGGGATGTTTGATGTGTTTTGTATTATTGGAGGCAGTAGGTTGGTGTGTGTGTGATGTGTATTGGATAGGGGAGAAAGGTGTGATGATACACCTTTAATTAATGCAAAATACGTAAATCTGCCCGGGAAATGTTTAGCTACTATTTTGGGAATGTTGCAGCAGGTTTAAGAGCTAATATTAGCTTCATTATACCCTTGTGTTGTAGATTAACTTAATAAAGGAAAGTCCAAGTTGTGGTAAGCGCAATCTTCGGAAAGGAACGAGGTATGTTAAGGCTTCTTTATTCCTTATCGGCATGAATCTAGAAATAGAACTCTAAATCTCCGAAAGAAGGAATTTGAGTATTTTGTTGTAAGAGAGCTGATTTGGTAACTCAACAAGTCTTAAGGAACTAATTTATACATTATGGTGATTCAAGTCGCCTTCTTATAAAAATCCGATTCTTTTTGCACGAAACGTAAGTTATCCTTTTGTCGAGTTTCTTCTTTGTATTGTGATCTCTAATCAAGCTTTAGAAAGTATACAAGGAAAGTTAGAAAGTCAATCCCCATTTATATGTGTTTGGTATGTTGATTCCAACACCTAGTAAGCCAAGGCTAAAGAAGTTATCTAAATGAACCTTCATAAATAACAAGAATAGCTTTGAAGGTCAATCTAGTAATACACTTATTATGCGTGGTTTGCGTGTTAGTGTGCACCGAGGTGCTACTGCCATATTGAGGCTATTATATACATAGTGTGCACCGAGGTGCTACTGCCATATTGAGGCCATTATACACATAGTGTGCACCGAGGTGCTACTGCCATATTGAGGCCATTATATACATAGTGTGCGCCGAGGCGCTACTGCCATATTGAGGCTATTAAATATAGGGTGCGCCGAGGCGCTATTGTGGTTCAGTGTGGGTTATAAAGAGTGAGTTGCAGCGTGTGTTAATGCATGTATTGTGTTCTAAAAAGAATAAAGGAGAAAGAGCTTAATGAGTCTTACCAATTACAGTTTACAAGTTTCATATTTTATCTTGTTCGGATTTACTACTTGCGACTTGCTTTTATGTTTCTACCTTACATGCCAGTACATTATTGTCGTACTGACGTCCCCATTGCCTGGGGGCGCTGCATTCATGCCTGCAGGTCCAGACAGAAACCCAGATAGACCTCTTCAGTAGGAGTTGCGGAGTTCAACCATTTTGGTAAGCTCCATTCTTCCTGGAGCTGACGAGTCAGAGGTCTAGCTTATATTTTGACCAGGTTATATATATGTACAGCTTATGGGTAGTCCAGGGCCCTGTCCTGGATATGAGCTATTTTACTTACTCCTAGAGGCTTGTAGACGTGTATATGTATATTAGTGTTGGGTATGGCCTTGTCGGCCTTGTTATTAGCTATCTACTATGATAATAGCCTTGTCGGCCTTGAGTTACTTAACTACTATTGAGCTTTTAGTGTTTCAAATTGCTATTCTTAGAGACCTTGTCGGTCTCAGACCCCCAGCAGGTTCAACAGAGATACACTATATTTTGGCACCCTCGGCCTTTTGGGGCTCCGAGTGTCGGTCATGCCTCCCATGGTTTGGGGCGTGACAGAGAATCAGTTCGCCTACTAGGGATTGTATGTGCCATCATGACTTGAGAAATTGGCACATGACAGCTTGGTATCAGAGCTCTAGGTTCACCGGTGTCGTGGTACAGAAGAAAGTGTCTAAGTAGCATCTCGCATATTGGTATAATAACATTTGTATCCTATCTACGGGAGGCTACAGGGCATTGTTAGGAAAAGTTTAATCTTCTTGTCTCATTATCATGCATTCCTGGCTTTATTTACTTCTAAAAACTTTGATTGTTTCATTCCTTCTCAGATACCTAAGGCGAGTTCGACAGCAGTTGGTGTCGAGGCTTCTGTGCCTATTACTTCAGTGCTTCTGTCAGCGCAAGGACTTCAGAGTGAGAGTTTACCGTATCAGATAAGGGGTGTGAGGCCAGCCCAGCCTCCGGTAGGGTTTCATGCTACCTCAGTTCTTCAAGACACTGTGGCTAGGACTCTGAGTTCTTCGATGGATATTTCAGTACCCGGTTCTATGAGCGTTTCTTCAATTAGGGTTGAGCTTTTAGTTCTTCAGCAAAGCGGTATGTCAGTATTGGAGCATGAGGCGAGATTTTATAAGATGGTTAGGCGTACATCTAGGACTATGCCTTCAGAGTTTGATAGGGTTCAGAGCTTTGTCAGAGGTTTGATTTCACCACTCCGTTAGGGATCGATCATTTGGTTACAGTTGGGACTACCTTTCTTAGGTAGTGGATCATGCTTGGGCTATCGAGGATTTATGTTGTGAGGATAATGGAGGTGGTTCTAAGAAACATCATCGCCCGGACAGTTTCTGAGGTTCTCAGACTTGATGTAGGAGGCTCTCCACCAGAGATAGGTTCCATTGCTTCTTATCTACCCAACCAGTTTTGGTTGCTCCACAGGTTCCAGAGGGTGGTGGTACAGGATATGTTGATCTTAGGGGACATGGTACGGGTCAGATTCTCTGAGATTCACTTTTAGGTTATGTGGGTCGTGGTGGCCGGTCAGGTTCAGTGAAATCTCCTAGCCAGCATATATTCAGTAGAAGCTTTCAGTGTGGTGGGCGTAGGAATTTTGTTAAGGATTGTCCCACGATCGCACCTTCAAATCATCAGGGTTAGCAGAAGTTATCTCCTAGGGCTTCAGTGCCATCGAATAGAGGTGGAGTGCAGGGTACTAGGGGTGGTCCCTAGATTGTTAGAGGTGGTTTTCGTTCTACTGGTTCAAGTAAAGGTTGTTGTCGGTGTGGTGAGCATGTGCACCTTGCTAGAAATTACCCCGCGATTGCATTTCCTGGTGTAACACCCCGTACCTTTCAAAACCTATGTGACTAAGTAAATATCGACGAAGGTATTTGAGCTCGAGATTGTGAAGGGGTACTTTGGCCTAGAATTTGAAATGGTCAAATGTATATGTGTGTTAAGTTAAATTATAAGGATGAGGATTTTGAAAATGAGATAAAACAAGTGAGGTACTAATGGATTAAAAACTAACCTTTCAAAAACTAAGTTTCGAGGGCCGATTACGTGCAGCAACACCATGGATTATTAGACCTAATGGTAGCCCAAATGAATTTTAAAGTTGGCCCATCAAAGCACAACCAAATCTGGACCAAACAACTACAAAAGGTAGCCACCAATATTGACCACATTTTGACCCAAGAGAAGCCCAAAATCAGCCACAAAACTTAACCCTTTTGAGGCCCAAGCAAAGGGTAATTTTGGCCCAAGTTTCTTGACCCATTTTGGCCCAAATATACTCAAAAAAGTTTGCCAAAAAGGTCCCTTTATACAGACCTTTTGTTGATCAATATTGATCACAAAAAGCTGGAAAAATTCTCTCTTATCTCCTTTCCTTTTGGCAGCCCTCGGTGTGCGTGTTAGTGTGCACCGAGGTGCTACTGCCATATTGAGGCTATTATAGACATAGTGTGCACCAAGGTGCTTCTGCCATATTGAGGCCATTATATACATAGTGTGCACCGAGGTGCTACTGCCATATTGAGGCCATTATATACATAGTGTGCGCCGAGGCGCTACTGCCATATTGAGGCTATTATATATAGGGTGCACCGAGGCGCTATTCTTGTTCAGTGTGGGTTATAAAGAGTGAGTTGTGGTGTGAGTTAATGCATGTGTTGTATTCTAAAAAGAATAAAGGAGAAAGAGCTTAACGAGCCTTACCAATTACAGTTTACAAGTTTCATATTATATCTTGTTTAGATTAACTACTTGCGACTTGCTTTTATGCTTCTACCTTACATGCCAGTACATTATTGTCGTACTGACATCCCCATTGCCTGGGGGCGCTGCATTCATGCCTGCAGGTCCAGACAGAAACCCAGATAGACCTCTTCAGTAGAAGTTGCAGAGTTCAGCCATTTTGGTAAGCTCCATTCTTCCTGGAGCTGACGGGTCAGAGGTCTAGCTTAATTTTGACAAGGTTATGTATATGTACAGCTTATGGGTAGTCCAGGGCCCTGTCCTGGATATGAGATATTTTGCTTACTCCTAGAGGCTTGTAGACATGTATATGTACATCAATGTTGGGTATGGCCTTGTCGGCCTTGTTATTAGCTATCTACTATGATAATAGCCTTGTCAGCCTTGAGTTGCTTACCTACTATTGAGCTTTTAGTGTTTCAAATTGCTATTCTTAGAGACCTTGTCGGTCTCAGACCCCCAGCAGGTTCAATAGAGATACACTCTATTTTGGCACCCTCGGCCTTTTGGGGCTCTGGGTGTCGGTCATGCCTCCCATGGTTTGGGGCGTGACAAACTTGGTATCAGAGCACGTCGAATCCCAGGGAGTCTACAAGCCGTGTCTAGTAGAGTCTTGCTTATGGGTGTGTTGTGCTCCATACCTATAATCATGAGGCTATGGGACATTTAGGAATTGTTATCCTTCTTTCATTTGCTAGATCGTGCAATAGAGCGAGGTCATAAGATGTTTGAAGTCTAATTCATGTTTTTCTATTCCTTGTTTACAGAAATGCCTGTGACCAGACAAATGAGTAGCCGACGAGTTGGCACGGATATGGGGGAAGGTACTAGTCATTCCCCGCCTATCCGATTGGATAGATTTGAGGCTCAAAGTTAATCACCGACACCAGAGATCCCAGTTCGAGGCTTGGGATCGGTCTAGGGGATCAAATGCACCCCCAGCTGAATGGGAGGAATTTTTAGAGGCCTTCCTAGCTCACTATCTTCCACAGGAGGTTCGAGAGGCTAGACTTGATCAATTTCTAGCCCTTAGGCAGGGCAATATGAATGTTCGATAGTACAGCCTCAGGTTTAATTCATTAGCCAGGTACGCCCCCGATATTGTAAGTACGATGCGAGCTAGAGTTCATCGATATGTGTGTGGCCTTAAGGATGAATTGATTAAGGGATTAACAATAGTAGCCACACAACAGGATATGAATATTTCTAAGAAACAGGCTATTGCTCAGACTGCAGAGGATCTTGAAGTACAAATTGGAGATAACCAAAGCCGAGAAAGGGATCAGAATAAGAGGGCTAGATCTATTGGGTCCTATGTAGAGCCACGAGGTAATGTTAGGCCACATTTTAATAGGCGATCACCCCACCCTACTAGTGGTGCCCCATATCAGTTGCAAAGGCAGAGGTATGATCGTTTTTCTCAGACTGGACCAGGCCATAGTTCAGGTGCACTCAGTTCATATTGCCAGGGGCATTCAGGTCAGATGAGGCCACCTTTGACACCTTGTGTTCAGTGCGGTAGGAAGCATCCTGGGATATGTCGCCTGGGTTCAGATACTTGTTATTCATGTGGGAATCCTGGTCACTTTATGCGAGACTGTCCGAGTAGAGGTAGGGGTGAGATGTCCCAGCCTACTGGGTCGATGGCAGCTTCTTCATCTACTATTCATCCCCCTAGGACAGGCCAACAGGCTATATCAGGTCGTGGTAGAGGTAGAGGAGGAGGAGGAGCATCCAGTTCAGGCAGTGGTCAGAATCGCACTTATGCTCTACCCGGTCGCCAGGACTTGGAATCGTCACCTGATGTTGTTACAGGTACATTGACTATTTTTACTCATGCTGTTTATACACTTATAGATCCTGGCTCTACTCTTCCATATGTTACCCTGCTCGTTGCTGGTAAGTTGGGGGCAGGCCCTGAGTTGTTGCCTAGACCCTTTGTTGTATCTACGCCCGTTGGTGAATCTATTATAGCTAGACGAGTATATCAAGATTGTGCAGTGTGGATTTATGACCGCCTCACTTCAGATGATCTAATTGAATTAGATATGACTGACTTCGATGTAATTATGGGCATGGACTGGTTAGCTGCATGTTATGCTAATATCGATTGTAGAAATAAGGTTGTCAAATTCCATTTTCCGGAAGAGACAATCCTAGAGTGGAAAGGTAATGCTGCCACGCGAAGGGGTAGGTTTATTTCCTACCTTAAGGCCCAGAAAATGATTTCTAAAGGCTATATTTATCATTTAGTCCGAGTAAGAAGCACAGAGGATGGACCAGCGACTCTTCAAGCGGTTCCCGTGGTGAGTCAGTTTCTAGATGTATTCCTGGATGAGCTTCCAGGAATCCCTCCAGAAAGGGAAATTGAGTTTGCCATTGACCTACTCCCAGATACTCAGCCAATATCAATTCCCCCTTACAGGATGGCTCCTGCAGAATTAAGAGAGTTAAAGGAACAGTTAAAGGATCTACTCGAAAAAGGTTTCATTAGGCCTAGTACGTCGCCATGGGGCGCACCAGTTTTGTTTGTTCATAAGAAGGATGGGTCCTTGAGAATGTGTATTGATTACCGACAACTAAACAAAGTTACAATCAAGAATAAGTATCCGCTTCCAAGGATTGATGACCTTTTTGATCAGTTGCAAGGCGCCAAATGTTTTTCAAAGATTGACTTGCAGTCGGGGTATCACCAGTTACGTGTTAAAGGGGTAGATGTTCCAAAAACAGCCTTTAGGACAAGGTATGGACGCTTTGAATTTCTAGTAATGTCTTTTGGGCTTACTAATGCCCCAGCAGCTTTTATGGACCTAATGAATCGAGTCTTCAAGTCATTCCTAGATGTATTCGTGATCGTATTTATAGAAGATATCCTGATTTACTCGCGGTCCAAAGCCGAACATGCTGATCATTTACGTGCAGTATTGCAAACACTTCAGAATCATAAATTATATGCGAAGTTCTCCAAATGTGAGTTTTGGTTGACTTCAGTGGCTTTTCTTGGCCATATAATTACAGACGAAGGTATTAGAGTTGACGGCCAAAAGATTGAAGCAGTAAAGAATTGGCCGAGGCCCTTGAATGCTACAGAGATCTGTAGTTTTTTTGGCTTAGCAGGTTATTACCGGAGGTTTGTGGAAGGATTTACTTCTATATCTGCACCATTGACAAAGTTGACTCATAAAGCTGCGAAGTACCAGTGGTCTGATGCATGTGAGCAGAGTTTTCAGGAGTTGAAGGACAGACTTACTTCAGCACCTGTCTTAACTCTGCCAGAGGGCACGGAAGGTTATGTTGTTTATTGTGATGCTTCAAGGATGGGGTTGGGCTGCGTTTTAATGCAACATGGTAAAGTTATTGCCTATGCCTCGAGACAACTAAGAAAGCACGAACAAAATTACCTACTCACGATCTTGAATTTGTAGCAGTTATATTTTCCTTGAAAATTTGGCGCCATTACTTGTTTGGAGTCCATGTAGACGTGTTTACGGACCACAAAAGTCTACAGTATTTATTCAAATAGAAGGATTTAAGCCTAAGGCAAAGAAGGTGGCTAGAGTTACTAAAGGATTATGACGTAGATATTTTGTACCATCCAGGGAAGGCCAATGTAGTGGCCGATGCACTTAGCCGCAAATCTATGGGAATCTTGAGCCACGTGGAAAATAGAAAGATTGAGATGACAAGAGAACTACATCAGTTAGCTAATTTTCAGGTTTGACTACTAGACCAAGGTAATGGGGGAGTTGTTATTCAAAGCATAGCGGAATCCTCACTTATGACAGAGGTAAAGGAAAGACAATATGATGATCCAGAATTAGTAAGATTGAGGAAGGAAATTCCACAACAGAAGCAACCACTAATAGAGTTTAAGGAAGATGGGGTTCTGAGATATCAAGGTCGTCTATGTGTACCTAACATCG
Organism: Jaltomata sinuosa; assembly: GCA_003996215.1. NCBI lineage: Eukaryota > Viridiplantae > Streptophyta > Magnoliopsida > Solanales > Solanaceae > Jaltomata > Jaltomata sinuosa. The sequence continues at coordinate 1,620 of QJPP01001948.1, read as the reverse complement.
GGGAGCTTCGGGAGAAAATTTTGGCAGAAGTTCACTATTCATGCTATTCAATCCATCCCGGAGCAACGAAGATGTATCATGATCTTCGACAGATTTATTGGTGGAATAATATGAAGAGAAATATTGCAGAGTTTGTAGCCCAATGCCCGAATTGTCAACAGGTAAAAATTGAACACCAGAGACCCGGAGGTCTAACTCAAAGTATAGTGATAACTACCTGGAAATGGGAGGTGATCAACATGGACTTTATTATAGGCTTACCCCGTACTTATCGAAAGTATGATTCCATATGGGTGATTGTAGATAGACTTACAAAATCAGCTCACTTTTTGCCAGTCAGGACAACTTATACTGCTGAAGATTATGCCAAGTTGTATATTAGTGAAATAGTTTGACTTCATGGTATCCCAATTTCCATTATTTCAGATAGGGGTGCTCAGTTTACAGCAAATTTCTGGAGTTCTTTCCAGAGAGGCTTAGGTACTCAAATAAGTCTCAGTACAGCTTTTCATCCACAGACAGATGGACAAGCTGAACGCACTATTCAAACACTCGAAGATATGCTAAGAGCTTGTGTACTAGATTTTAAAGGGAGTTGGGATGACCATTTGCCACTAATTGAGTTTGCCTATAATAATAGCTTCCATGCAAGCATTCAAATGTCTCCTTATGAGGCTTTATATGGACGAAAGAGTAGATCACCGATTGGATGGTTTGAAATTGGAGAAGCAGGATTATTAGGGCCAGACCTAGTTAATCAGGCAATGGAGAAGGTAAAGCTAATCCGAGAAAGACTACTAACAGCCCAAAGTAGGCAGAAATCATATGCAGATGTGCGACGTCGAGATTTGGAATTTAATATTAGTGATTGGGTTTTCCTAAAGGTTCGCCCATCAAAGGCGTTATGCAATTTGGTAAAAAGGGAAAGCTTATTCCAAGATATATTGGACCATACAAGATCATTCGGAGGGTAGGAAAAGTGGCATATGAGCTAGATTTACCCACAGAATTGGAGACAGTCCATCCTGTATTTCATGTATCAATGCTACGAAGGTGCATAGGAGATCCTTCACGTATTATGCCTATCAAAGATGTTCAACTTTCTGAAGACTTATCCTATAAGGAAGTACCAATTTCTATCCTAGATCGTCAAGTTAGAAAGCTCAGAACCAAAGAAGTAGCCTAAGTAAAGGTGTTATGGAGAAATAATAATATCGAGGAAATGACGTGGGAAGCCGAGGAAGAAATGAGGAAAAAGCATCCCCAGTTATTTATGACTTGAAGATAGTATAGAGGTAAGTCATATTCTTATGTTCTTGATACTCTTCCTACTATGCAAATATGATCAGGTTTGAACATGCGAAAATGATTACATTTAATTGTATATAGTTGTATCGCCCTGTGAGGCATCGTGCTGGACTTTTGCTGAGTTTCAGGTTTTTGGATAGTCCCAATTATAAAGGAAACTCTGCCAAAATTTCAAAAAATCCTAAGGGACTAGAGCTCTATATGCATTACCCTCATTCGAGGATGAATGATTCTAAGGGGGGAAGGATGTAACACCCCGTACCTTTCAAAACCTATGTGAGTAAGTAAATTTCGACAAAGATATTTGAGCTC
>QJPP01001947.1:460799-479483 GCA_003996215.1 Jaltomata sinuosa | reverse complement strand
AGATTCCGGGTAGCATTGGGTTTGATTTATGTATTGTCACGTTGTTAATCATACGTTATGTCACGTTTTCTAGTGGGTTGCAAACATTAGAACATGCCTAGGTTTAATTTGCTTGAGAAAGAGATTAAAATCGGGAAACTTGATTAACAACAAGGATTCGAGACTACCAACTCTCGTCTTAAAGATTAATGCCGTAACTGGATTAATCTACGTGATGTTAGGATTGAGAGCTAAAAAGCACATCTTTTTGAGATCGAGAGAAGATAAAAGGAAATTTGTTTATTTGGTCGAGAGACGTTTAGACGATACAATTGACGCAATCACATCGTGACACACATATAGAAAGAACCCGATTAAGCCTAGAATCGACATTGTTACAACGCCATGGTGAACACATCCCTAGTTCATCCTCTCATACTGATTTAAACTCCTACGTTTATTGTTGTTTTGTTTACAAGTTGATTACAAAACCCCCCCTTTATTTACTGGAAACTGTTGACGACTAGTCATCTACTTCACTAAAGTCTTAATCATCACCATATTCTCTGTGGGATTCGACCCCAACCTTGTTGGGTTATATATTTGACAACGATCGCTTACGCTTCTTAAATTGAGGTGTAGTTTGAGCGTTATCAAAAAATGGCGCCGTTGCCGGGGAATACGGTTGTTAATTAAGTCTGGTGTGTTTATTTGACTCTTAGTCATAGTTTCCTGCTTTTATTTTTGTTTGTTGTTTTTGTTTTGACAGGGTAAACAGTTGTGCATGCCAAGTACCCGAGGTTCGGGGGAACAAATTTTACCTTACGACCCCGAACTTGCTAGAACATTGAGGCAGAACATGGCCGCACAACTAGAGGCAGCAAGGCTCGCTGCTGAACTGCAGGCCCAACAAAACCTTAATGCTGGTGGTCTGCAGGACGATGGTGCACGGAATGATGATGAGCTTTATTTAGATGGAGCTGGCGCGACGGGCGCCATTATTGTTCCACCGCTACCGCCTGGAGCAAAGTTCAATATCACTAGCACGATGATTCAGTTGCTGAATTTGAGAGGAGTATTCCGAGGTGCCGCTGGTGATGATCCAAACCAGCACTTAATGAATTTCGTGGGGATCTGCAAATCGTTCGAATTGCCAGGAGTGAGTCAGACAGCGATCAGGCTCAGATTGTTTCCGTTGTCTCTGTCTGATGAGGCAGCGTTGTGGTTGACGGAATTGACCCCCGACTCTATCGCAACATGGGGCGAGTTGAGAGGAGCTTTCCTAGAAAGGTTCTTTCCTCCCTCTCGGATGATACAGTTGAGGGACGAAATCAGCAACTTTAGGCAGCAACCGCACGAAACACTGCACGAGACTTGGTTGCGATTCAAGAAGAAACTGACACAGTGCCCCAACCATCAGCTGAACAATGAATTCTTGATGCAGACATTCTACAGGGCACTAAATTCGGCTACCAAGCCGACGTTGGACAACGCAGCAGGTGGAGCGTTTATGGGTCGCACTTTTGCCGACGCCACAACTATTTTGGACAGGCTCACCAAGACCAACAGGGCCTGACACACACGAGATTCAGAGGTTGCAGCTAGCACCTATACAGTTGGTATGTCAGCCGAGCAGCGCAGAAGAGCGGAGGAACGCGACCAAGACATGGCGCACCTGAAAACGCAGTTAGATCTCCTGACAAGGCACTTGACGTCAGGAAGTATAGAGAAGGTGCAAGCTGGGGGTTCCCAAGGTATAGAGACTGAGGACGCGAATTACGTGGGGGGGTTCCAGGCCAATGGCCAAGGAAACCAAGGTCGGAACTATCCAAACCACTATGAGAATGGTGGCTACAAAAATCGCGACCAAGGAAGCTGGAGGAACAACACCGATAGAGGTGGGTTGTATATACCACCTGGCAATCGGGACAAAACTGGCAGCGAGGCTGAGACTTCCAAACATGAGAACATGATGGCAAAGATGCTGCTTAAGGTAGAGTCGACTGACTCTGGGGTAAAGGCAATGCGGAATGAGCTATCAACATTGAGTCTGGTAGTGGAGTCACACTCAACCGCTATCAAACAACTTGAGCAGCAAGTGGGTCACATCTCGGCATCTCTAAACCCAAGGAAACAAGGTACTTTGCCGAGCGACACCACTAATCCGCAGAATAATGCAAGCTGTATGGCGATCACCACAAGAAGCGGAAAATTATTACCGGAATCACATCCGGTAATTCATGCTCAAGGTGATAGTGCGGATGGTGAAGATGCGGTAGAGGAGGAAACGCCAAAGCCCGCAGAGAAACACAAGGAAGCTGAAAAGCTTCCAACTATGATGTTTCGACACCCACCTCCGTTCCCACAGCGTTTGAAGAAGAGAGCTAACGACGGTAAGTTCCTGAACTTCATCACCATGTTGAAACAAATTTCAATAAACATACCATTGGTGAAAGCGCTGGAACAAATGCCCGGTTATGCCAAGTTCATGAAGGACTTGATCACAAAGAAGAGGACGGTAAGTTTTGAGCCGGAAGACAACCTCCATCACTGCAGCGCTATTTCCTCTAGATCATTAGTGGAAAAGAAAGGAGATCCAGGTGCGTTCACTGTTCCATGTACTATCGGAAAGCTCAACTTCGGAAGAGCTATGTGTGATCTTGGAGCTAGTATCAATTTGATGCCGCTAGCAGTGTATAACAAATTGGGTTTGGGAGCTCCTAAACCAACGTCCATGAGAGTGAGGATGGCTGACCGTTCGGTAAAGCGACCCGTAGGGATCTTGTCTGATGTGCTAATAAAGATCGGTAAGCTTATCTTCCCAGCTAACTTTGTAATTTTGGATTGCGAAGTGGACTTCGAAGTTCCCATAATCTTGGGACGACCATTGTTAGCTACGGCGAGAGTTTTGGTTGACATGGAGAAAAACGAACTGACCTTCCGATTGAACAATGAAATGGTCAAGTTCGATGTGTCTAAATTGATGAAGCAACCAAGTGACATGAGGGTGGTCGCGGTCATCAATGCTATTGAGGAAGAGCCTGCGGATGTGCACCTTGAGAAGAAGTGTTTGGTTAAGACCCGAGCTGCTATGAAGTTGGGATCGAATGGTGTGGTGAGACAGGCAGAGAAAGGCGGTGAAAATAGATCAAAGAAACGAAAACACCGCAAGAGAATCTGCAAAGAAAGAGCGAAGAAGCGGTCACGACTAGCTGCGGAGCCAACAAAAGAAGAAGTTGGACAGAAACATCGAATCAGCAGCGCGTGCAAACACTCCATCGAGTTCTCTTGTTTTGGAGACCCTGGCGGTCTCCAACATCATTCCGGAATTTGAGTCATATCGACTTCACAGGTATTCCTTTATTCTCACAGTTTTTAGTTTGCATATATATGCATTGGGGACAATGCATGAGTCTAAGTTGAGGGTGTTGGGAAACCTGTGAGTCACCACCGAGGGTTTTCGTTGCCGATTTCTTTTCCCTCCGGTGTGCTATCTAGTAGAACCGGCATGTTTAGGTTGTTAGTTTAATTTTTTTTAAATTTTCTTTAGTGTCTATAGCAAGCATGCGTTTTTCTTGTTTAAAAACGAGGCCCCTTTAAAAATTTTCTGGTTTTAAGCTTATGTTGAAACAATTGACTGTCTGGATCCTTGAATGTCATTGTGTGAATATGATTAGAATGAGTATGCTTAAGCCGAGCGGTTGTTTGATAGTTGGTAGCGATATAGTTTCTTGGTGCTAAGAGTGTGTGAGATTTATTGTCATAAATTCTTACTCTGTGCATGCATCTAGAACTTGCCCGGTCTATTTTGTTAAGTTGAAGTTTGGTTGCTTAGGAAAGGATCACAGGCCCTTTTTGATGCAGTCCACTTAGCCTATATGTCCGTCCAAATACAAATAATCCCTTTTGATCCCTGTTTGAGCCATAATTGACCTTATTCTTTCAATAACCTGTCACCATTCCTGTTTAACTTTGAATCCCTATCTTGGCCCTGGTCCTTCCTTGGACATCGTGCACCTCAACGTAGGCAAAACAACCTAAGTTGAGGGTGGCTACTATAGAGGTAAACCCTGTCTTGGCCCTGGTCCTTCCTTGGACATCGTGCACCTCAACGTAGGCAATCAGCCTAAGTTGAGGGTGGCTACTACAGTGGTAAAGGAGAAGAAAAAGAGGATGGAGATGATTGTTGTTGAATAGAATGAAAATCCGGGTGTGCGCCTAAGAAAAAAAAAGAAAAATAAAGAAAGATCGAAAAAGAAACAAAAAGAATTGTCAATAAAGAGGCCGCACCTGTATCTAGAATCAAGGAAATAAAAAGGTGAATAAGGATGGATAAAGTGAAGTTATGTGGTGATAAGATGTAAATGGTTCCAAGGAGGGCTTAGTCACTAACCCCTAAATGTATCCTACCTGCCCCCGAAGCCTCATTACAAGCCTAAACAAGTCCTGTAGTGATCCTGAGTAGCTTTCTGAAGAATCGAAATAGAATAGTAAGGGCAAGCCTATGGTATCGCATGTGCATTGTTTGAAATCGTTTGTGAGTGTGAGCGCTTACCTAGTCCCAAATCTTGTGTGTGGGATTTCTTTGTGGTGAGGGCACCAAGATGTCTATATTGTCTATTGATTGTTAGGATAGCTATGCGTATGTGTATGCATAATATTCTATCATATCGGAATGACATGTTTGGATCCTTGCAAGTTAGTGTTTCATACATTCGTGTGCTACGAGGGAGCTTGATTTAATGGATTAAGATGTGGAATGACCATGAGTTGCTAGAGACATGAGTTCGTGTTCTTAGTTGAGTCGTTTTATTGTTTTATGTTATGTTGCTTGAGGACAAGCGAATGTTTTAAGTTGAGGGTGTTGATGTGCCGCTAATTTACGGCACTTTCGACTCCTTTTTACTAAAGAACAATCGTACGTTTTCAAGCAACCGTTGTTGTTTTTGATGTTTTTATGTTGTATTTGTAGGAAATGGAAACAAACACGGAAACGGAAGAAAATACGCGAAAAACAACATTCTGCCTAAGAGTGACGGCCTGAGTGACGGCCCGTCACAAGGCTGACGGTCTGTCACTGGGACCGTCAACTTAAGGCAGCATCACTGCCTAGCAGTGACGGCCCAGGCGACGGTCCGTCAAGGCCTTGACGGTCCGTCAAGCCTGGCCGTCACGCTTAGGCAGTGGCGTGAGGCGGCGACCCGCGTTTTTGGGATTCCTAGCCCGTTTTGGATTTGGTTTCTTTGACTCCTATAAATACCCTATGATAGGTTTATGTAATTAGAATACACCCAATAGTTTTAGAATAGTTTTTAGTCATTTTTTGAGAGCAACAACACGTTTTCGGATTCTTGAATTCGTGTTCGTGAGTTCTTGGGTTTTCTTGTTCTTGGATTATTGAAGATTGGTTTTCATTATATTGTAAGAACTTCTTCTCCTTATTATGAATTCAATTCTCTTCTCTTTTCTTTATAGCATGATTAACTAAAACTCCCGCAACTAGGGTTGTGGGAGCCATGGCAAACGTAGCAATATAGATTTCGGGTAACGTTGGGTTCGATTTATGTACTGTCACGTTGTTAATCATACGTTATGTCACGTTTTCTAGTGGGTTGCAAACATTAGAATATGCCTAGGTTTAATTTGCTTGAGAAAGAGATTAAAACCGGGAAACTTGATTAACAACAAGGATTCGAGACTACCAACTCTCGTCTTAAAGATTAATGCCGTAACTGGATTAATCAACTTGATGTTAGGATTGAGAGCTAAAAAGCACATCTTTTTGAGATCGAGAGAAGATAAAAGGAAATTTGTTTATTTGGTCGAGAGACGTTTAGACGATACAATTGACGCAATCACATCGTGACACGCACATAGAAAGAACCCAGTTAAGCCTAGAATCGACATTGTTACAACGCCATGGTGACCACGTCCCTAGTTCGCATTCTCTCATACTGATTTAAACTCCTACATTTATTATTGTTTTGTTTACAATTTGATTACAAAACCCCCCTTTTATTTACTGGAAACGATTGACGACTAGTCATCTACTTCACTAAAGTCTTAATCATCACCATATTCTCTGTGGGATTCGACCCCAACCTTGTTGGGTTATATATTTGACAACGATCGCTTACGCTTCTTAAATTGAGGTGTAGTTTGAGCGTTATCAATAAGGACCTACATAACGGGGGCTAAGTTTCCCTTTCTTACCAAACCTTATTACACCCTTCATGGGTGACACTTTCAGAAATACCCAATCATCAACTTCATGCTCCAACTCTTTCCATCTTACATCTACATATGATTGATGTCGACACTGAGCAGTTTTCAACCTCTCCCTAATGATCTGAAACATCTCCATGGTCTTATGAACTGAATCTGGACCAATCAAAGCTGCCTCACCTACATCAAACCAACCAATAGGAGATCTACACCTCCGACCATAAAGTGCCTCATAGGGAGCCATCTGGATACTAGAATGAAAGTTGTTGTTGTATGCAAACTCAATAAGAGGTAAGTGATCATCGTAATTTCATTTGAAATTGATCACACAAGATCTCAACATATCGTCCAAGGTATGAATTGTACGCTCGACTTGGCCATCCATCTGTCGGTGAAAAACTATGCTAAGCTTAACCTGAGTACCAAGACCTCTCTGAAACTATCTCCAAAATTGGGATGTAAACTAAGTACCCTTACTGAAATGATAGACAATGGAACACCATGCAATCTGAATATCTCTTGAATGTAGATTCTGGCATAATCCTCAATTGAATATGTAGTCTTGACAGCTAAAAACTAGGCTGACTTAGTCATCCTATCGACGATCACCCAAATTGAATCATGTTGTCTACGAGTATGAGGTAAACCTGTAATGAACTCCATATTGATTGCTTCCCACTTCCAAGTAGGAAGGTCAATATCTTGAGTCATACCACCCGGTCGCTGATGCTCTATCTTCAATTGCTGACAGTTGGGACACTTAACAAAAAAACTGGTTATGTACTTCTTCATGCCATTCCACCAGTAGACTTCCCATAGGTCACGGTACATCTTTGTGGCATCGGGGTGAATAGAATATCTGGAACTATGAGCCTATGTAAAAATCTGTTGTCTCAACCCATATATGTCGGGGGCCGCTAGCTCAAGATCGTGAAAAGGGTAGTTCTTCTCATTAATCTTAAGTTCCCTAGAAGCATAAGAAATCACCTTACCACGCTGCATAAAAACACAACCCAAACCAATTCTAGAAGCATCACAATACACAACAAAGTCATCTAAGCCCTCGGGTAGAGCCAAAACTCGAGTTGTGGTAAACCTAGTCTTCAATTCCTGAAAGTTCTTCACACAAAGGTCAGAGCATTGAAATTTCACCTTCTTCTAAGTCAACTTGGTCAATGAGGAAGCAATGGAAGAAAACCCTTTCACAAATCTCCTGTAGTAACCGGCCAAACCCAAATAGCTCCTAATGTCAGATGGGAAACTAGGTCTAGGCCAGTTCTTCACTGCCTCAATCTTCTGCAAATCAACCCGAATACCATCTCTAGTTACCATGTCACCTATAAAGGCAAAAGACTGCATCTAAAACTCACACTTGCTAACCTTAGCGAATAACTAACGATCCTTGAGAGTTTGCAACACAACTCTCAAATGGTCCGTATGCTCAACCTTACACTAATAGTAGATAAGAATATCATTAATGAAAACAATCACAAACATATCCAAATACTGTTTGAACACATGGTTCATCATGTCCATAAATGTTGCAGGAGCTTCGTTAGTCCAAAATGCATAACCATGAATTCATAATGACCATATCAAGTTTTGAAAGTTATCTTTGTAATGTAATATTCCTGAACCCTGAGGTGATGATAATCGGATCTAAGGTCAATCTTAGAGAAATAACTGGCACCCTGAATTTGATCAAACAAGGCATCGATCCTAGAAATGAAATACTCATTCTTAATTGTGACCTTGTTCAACTTGCAGTAGTCTATACACATTCTGAGAGAACCATCTTTCTTTTGCACGAATAGAATTGTGGCACCCCATGGAAAGATCATCGGCTTAATGAAACTCTTATCGAAGAGGTCCTTGAACTTCTCTTTCAATACCTTAAGTTCTGTCAGAGCCATCCTATAAGGAGGAATAAAGATATGATGCATATCTAGAAAAAGATCTATTCCAAAGTCGATCTCCCACTCGAGATGGACTCTGGGCAAATCCTTAGGAAACACTTCAGGGAACTCACTAACAATAGGAACTGACTGGAGGGATGGTGTCTTGGACTCCGTGTTCATAACTCGAGCTATATGATAGACATAACCCTTTGAAATCATTTTACTAGCCTTGAGATAAGATATGAAATGACCCTTTGAGGATGGAGGACTACCTAGCCACTATAAGACTGGTTCATTTGGGAACCTAAAATTGATGACAGGGGTACGACAATAGACTGAGGCATAACATGCATACAACTAATCCGTACGAAGAATAACATCAAAATCGGTCTTCTCCAACTCTGCTAGATCGACTGAAGTAACTCTATGAAGGACTAAGATAGGACAATTTCTATAGATTCTTTTAGCTAGGACTGACTCACAAACAGGAGTAGAAACACAAAATGTTTCTAAGAGATGATCAAGACAAATTTTGAACTTGCAAGCAACATAAGAGATCAAAAAAGATACGGAGGCTCGGGGGTCTAGTAAAGCATAAACATCAAGAGAGAAGAGTTTCAACATAATAGTAACAACATCAAGGTAACTCTCATGATCCAAGCGGGAATACATAGCATAAAGGCAATTATGACGCTGACCACTACCTGAACCAGAAGTAGTGCCCTACTAGGATGATCGACCACCTGGGACTGCTGGAGCAAAATGAGTCCTACCACCTCCGTATCCCTTATTAGATGAAGGGTAATCCCTTAATCCTTTGTCAAACCTGCCTTTCTCAAAGCATCCACCCGAACTAGCTGGACCCCCACCGGGGTGATTCTTCCCACACTTGTTACAAATAGGGTATGAAGTCTATTTTGCAATGCTCCCCTAAGACTGTGAATTTGAACCCCTGCTAAACTGATCATGATAAGTCTTGGGGGGCCTGAGTAGGGGAACTAGTTTAAGAGTGCACGGGTCCTGATGACCTCTTTTCAAACAAAGAATGGTGTCCACCTCTGAACCTCTGATGGCTAAAACCAAAACTCTCTAATCTGGATATTTTTGTCTCTCTTTCCATTTCCACCAACTTACATCCCTCAATCTGATGAGCATGAGATATAAGTCTAGCAATATTCGTGTCACCCAAAAGCATCACAGACCTGTACTCCTTCTCCACCAAATTTGACACTCCATAAATGTACCTACTCATCTGATCCTGCGGATCAGGCAAGTAGAAGGGGCATACCTAGAAAGATGAGTGAAACTCAACCCATACTTCTGAACCGACATAGAGCCCTGCCTCAAATTCACAAACTCTTCGGCTTTAGCTTTTCTCAACTCTTAAGGGAAGAACCGATCAAGAAAAGCCCTCTCAAAGCACTCCCAAGTCATAGGGACCACATACCTAGCCCTAGCATCCTTCCACTCTGTATAGCAAATATCAGCTACATATTGCACTTCATATAGTTACTAGAAGCACTGCAAGCGCACTTCATATCTAGGCAAACCAAAACCGAAAAAGCACCTCCCCCTAGTTAGCATTCTTGGAACTAAGGAAACTAAAACAACCCCCGCGAACAGATGCTTTGTTAGTTGAGCTGATAGGAAACTAGCTCAACACCATTGACACCAACCACTTGCATCATACCCAAGATATTTTTCACCTAAACCATAAACTTTTGCGATTCTTCACCAACTTTACAACCCAAGAACTCAGGTGGGTTCTTGCAAATGAAATCTTGAAGTTGAGCTGTTACTCCACCCGGGTGGATAGAGTTAGGAGCCTGCTTATTGGGCTGCGCGGCCATAGTCTAAGCTAGAATATGAATGACATTTTTGAACTTCGCATTTATGACCTCGAGGTCGGGAATCGGAGGGTTAGCATTTTGAGCGTCTCTGTGAGGCATGGCACGATGAGAAGGCATAATATGAAATATAATAAGAACGGATTAGAGAGTGATAGAGTTAGACTCTATTGCACCATAATAATCATGAAAGAAGTAAAGTTTTGCCTAAGACACATCGTAGCTTCCCTATTATAAGTGTGGCGCGCTTCAGACATATGAAAAAGACTCTACTTGATGCGACTTTCAGACACCCTTGGACTCTTGAACATGAGGCTCTGATACCAAGTTTTTCACGCCCTGAGGCCACCCCCTAGATGTAACATGGGACCTGGGACTGCAAGTTCTCCAAGTTAACCCTTGGTCATAAAATAACTTTGATATTCATAAGAAAACAAAGCGGAAGCATAAATAGAAATCTAGGCAACCAACTCCATAAATGATAACATCAAGAAGGAACATAATATGAAAGAGGGACTCGAATACTATCTATGTCTGAAAAGCCACTACAAATGACATAATGAGTTACTATGACCAGACCCCAGCTAACTCTAAATACTGAAAGGATGATAATAGTCTAGACTCGAGAATCAGCCCTTAGAAAATGAGGACTCACCAACGCTAGTTGGATGGCCTGTGATCTCTAGCCCGGTGTCTACGAGTGGAAACTTGAATTTTCACTATCAAAGGATGCAGCACAAATATATGCATCATTACTATAGGATGTACTGATATGTGAATCTATGCAACAACATGATAAGGCGTGTTTGAAAACATACTTGTAACTGTAGTCCTGCTTGATAAGAGAAATCATAAGTAAATATCATAGTTTAAGTATAAAATATGAAATAAAAGTTCAACTTCAAAGTAAAATATCCTAAAACTTAGTAAACTTGAAAACGTTCATACGAGAGTTTCTTATAATCGACAATAAACCATGCGAGCTATATGAAATCTAACAATATAACCCTAGTTAGAAAAGCTGCTCCGAACCCTGCCAAGGTACGGGACACCATAATACAACCTTATAACCCTAGCTGGAAAAGCTGCCCTAATTCCCCGCTCAGGCACAGGACACCATAGTCATAGCATGGAACCACTATCATAAGCCTATTAGGCATTACATAACCTACATTGGCAACATAATTTTTGGACTTAGGTAATTGAACCCTCATCGCTCGGGGTTAAATACTACACCCAAAACATACATATAGCTCATATAATATTTTGGAATATCTTATGCCAAAACTATCATAATGGATGACATATCTCATGTCAAGTCTGTTCATAACAAATGGCATATCTGATGTCAAATCTATTAGAAAAGCATAAGGACATATCTGATGTAATGCAATTTCTATTCATAAGTCATAAAACGTAGCATAGCCATAATTCAAAATATATTTTTCTTTCTAAATTCATAACTTGAAGAATTTTGCATGCAATTTCATAATATTGACGTCTTATTATCTAAACATACCAATTTTTACTTGAAAACATACAATTTAGTGAAATCATACTAGAAATCCTTATTTATGCACAGGCTTTTGAAAACACTTAAGGGATCTCAAATAAAACATGGGTAATAAATGAGAAACCATGAATTGATACTTCAAAATTGAATACATAAGTTTCCCCAAATTTGGGTAAAAACCCTAAGTTCATAAGTTCATAAAATGAAAGTAAAACTTGGGGTTTTGGGCACAAGAGTGAAAGGATCCCTTGTTGAATACCCACATACCTGACTTGAAGCTTTCTTAGTCTAGATTGAGAAGAATGGAGGCTTGAATATGGAGGTTCTTGCTTGGAGCTTGAAACTTGGAGGAGGGGAACTCTCTTCCTCTTTTAGAATAGAATGTGTAGAATGGGAAGAGCTTAGGTTATTGGGGGATAAAACCCTATGAAAATAGCCAAAATGACCTCACTTAGGAATTAAAAGAATAGAGAAAAGACCAAATTACCCCCGACTTAAAATAAAAAGCTATAGAAAATTATTGCCTCATGGGCTGCCCAACGGGCATCGCACCCACGATGGCCCATCGGATAAGGCTACCTAGGTCTGGGACTTATGGAAGATTCCGATGGTGCATTCCCACACTCCGTTGCAAATGCAATGCCTATGGGGTTAGCCCGTCGGAGAACTAGAGTACTGGGGGAGACCCACTGGCAGGTTCCGACAATGGATTCCTATTGTCCATCGTATCTGCGATGCTCGTGGTTATCGCTCATCGGGGAAAGAAGGTCATGGGAGAAACACACTGGAGCATTTCGATGGTGGGTTCCCACGGGATGTCGCATACATGACGCCCATCATGACTGCCCTTTGAGCTGGAAAATTTTTTGCTGAAAGCCACTGACAATCTCTACGATGTACTCCATGGCCCGTCAGAGCTCCGATGCCCATGGAAGCTTCCCATTGGGTTCAACAGTAGCAGAATTTTTTTTTAATCTTAGGTTTGATAGCTAGTTCAAAATCCGGGGTGCTACAGTTTTCCAAGAGTATCTTTTATGTTTTTTTATGATTTTGATTCATAAGTTGAGATTTGAAACTCCAAAGATTATGAAATGAGAAATTCTTGATTTTATAATCAATTTGTGATGTATTTTCGTTGATTTTTTGAAACTAAAGTCCTTGTAGTATGGGTAATCTAATTTAGGCATAAATTTACCAAATTTTCTAATTTTAAACCGCGTTTGAACTTGGGAATTTAGGTTTTTTCACAGTAAAGTTAAAGTTTGAATGGTTTAAATCTCGATTTCAATCCCATTATCAATGAATTTTTTTATTTGAACTCTTCAAGCTTTGGGTAAACTGATTTTTTGATAAAATTCTAGTTTTTACCTTTGGGATTGGGGTTGACTTTTGGATCGAATTCTTGGACTCAGTTTAAAACCTTCAGAATATGGGTATCATTGGATTCGTGTTTATGTGTAGAACTCATTTTTGATAGAGTGATTGCATTTGGAGGCTCTTTGTAAAGAAAAAGCTCAGGTGTAACTTTTTGAGTTTGTTGTTTGGCTTTCAGGTAGGTCATGGCTTACCTTTCTTTAGACTTTACTTGGGTGCGGACTTATCGTGTAAATCATGTTGTGTGTTGGGTGAAATTGTAGATTTGAGTACTAATTGAGTAGAATTATCGCTTTAATGCCCAAATTTGGGCTTATACTATGCTGGAGGATAAGAAACGTTGATTTATGGATTGATATTGAGGCATATCATGTGTTTATGATTTTGTTGATATCTCGAGTTTTCATATTCTTTTGTTGTGGTTGTATCATTCTATCATTGTGATCATACATATGCATTCATCTCATGGAACATTGGTTGTACTATTGGAAGCATTGATTTTGGAAAAATATGAATTACTTTCTATTAATTTAGTCCGATGTAGGATTCAAGGCACATATATATGATATTTTACATATTTAGTCTGATGTAGGATTTCAGGCATAGATATATGGTATTTTACTTATTCAGTCAGATATAGGATTCCGAGCACAGATACATGATATGTTATTCATTCTGTCTAATGTAGGATATTGGGCAGGATATATGTACCTTACGAGTCCCTCATGGATCCCACCTTCCAGCATAGACTGAGAAGGGGGTGTATACTGGTAGGCAAGGTCATTGCATTGCATTATCATTTGGATTATTGCTTTGATTGATAAATACCATGTTATTATGGATATTGAACTGCGGAGACTTAGGGTTGTTTTAGTATTCTTTATTCGATATGGAAACTGCTTAAGCTCACTCGATCTATGATGCCTACTGAGTAAAATGTCATGACCTAACCCATCTTGAGTGGAAGTTACCCAGCCTCCAGATGAGCAAACCAATAATAACCCAACACTTAGAATAATCTAACATATCAAAAACCAGTTTGCATTTAAAATAAACTATCATTCACATCTAATCAAAAGCTAAATAACAACCTGCGAATATCCCCTCTAGAAACTAAAAGTCATCATACCAAAAACATCTATTACTGTCTAGAATATGGGGATGCTACCCCTAAAACAAGAGTTTAAGCTCCAAATAATTGCGCTGCAACTAATAAGGATGAAGTCATGGTAGCATGGAACAGAAAGCTCACCCCTGAATTATGAACTAGTGGGTACTAGATCTGAGGTCACGTAGGAGTTGCTGAAAGATGTCCTATACTCATAAAAGAAAAACAAGTGCATAATAAGTACACAACTACCGTGTACTGGTAGGATCACCGGCCATCTCCAACAAACAAGATATGAATAATAAACTAAAGTTGAGTAAGATAAAATAAACATGTAATACAACCAGCAATAACACTAGACTCTAAGTCGTTCTTCTAGCTCACCAATCACAAGTATCAAATCTGACAGCCAAAACACAATACATCATGATAACAATAGATATCCCTTTCAAATAGCCTAGACCAACTATTGATCCTAAGACAACACCTAAGTGTTCAACATGCAATTTCGTTCTACACTATGACAAACATCACAGATACGTACAACCACCCAGCCTCTCAAGGACCATCATAGAATAATCACATATCAAGAATATAACTCGGTCCACTCATGGAACAATTATCAGAATACAATCAATACATATGCAACAAACCTGTACCAGTCGTGGTACTTGATCCAACATATGTTATTCCCGTACCAGGCCTGGTACCCGAGCCAACTGATATTATTCTCGTACCAGGTATGGTACTCGAGCCAATTAATATGTAACCTATACCAGGCATGGTACCCCAGCCAACTGAACGTCACACACAATCCAACAAGTCAATAAATGATGAACAACATCACACTTGTAAACAACAACTAACCAAAACCAGTTCATTTTATATAATTGACATAAGATAGCTAGACATTCCTAATTCTTTCCCTAAGCATGCAACTCATACAATACTACGCGATAGTACATGAACTCATATTGCATATTGGGAAAATAGTAACCATCACCTACCTAGAATAGATTTTTGGAACCTTACTGTACTAGAGCATTCCCATTTTCGGAAGCTTGTGCTTGCTCTAGGTCTAAAAATAAATGAACAATAACTACAATCAATCTGCTGGCCTAAAGTACCCGAATTATACGAAATCCCAATCCCCTAGGCCCAACTAGGATCATTCCACCAATCCCCAGGCTTTCCAACCACTAATTCTCCTAAAGACTACCATTTAATGGTTACATTTAGCAAAAAAAGGTGTTTTACACATGCAACCGTGATAATTATAACAACCCACGAATCCTACACCTAGAATTCCCCCTTTTTCACCAGATTCCACCATCCTAGGTTATCCCAAATATTCCCCCAAGCCTAAGATTACAACTTGTAAGTGCGGGGAACCAAATTACGAATACGAGGAATAGAAACCTTACCTTTTCGATAGAGTTTGGTGGAAATTCTCTGAAAATCGCTTCCCTTCGTCTATGACCTTCCCAAAAATGTTCTTTAGAATTTATGAATATTTTTAGGGAAGTTTCTTCATTAAACCCAACTCGCACCACTGTAGCGGTCTATACTCCACCATAGAAGTACCGCCATAGCGGAACCGACCGCTATGGCGGTGCTGACGAATATTGACTTCCGCTATAGCGATAATTTCTCTGCTATAATGAAGGTTGCAATAGAACTATGTCAACCACTATCTAAATTGATATGGGACAAAAACTCATAAAATTCCCCAAAAGTACCTATTTTACAACACACCTTAATTCTCAACATTCTAGAATAATCCGTTCATGTCAACCTCGATACCGAGAGTTTTACTTACCCGAATTCATTTTTGAAAAGTCCCTGGGACTCCTTTATGTCTTAGCTATTGTTAAAACTAGCTCACCACAAGTCATATTACCCAATCCTCACTTGGGTTGCCCTAGACCATACCTTGCTCAGAAATCATCCGAGACTAGCCTAGCCTAGAATTTTCAACTCCAAAACCCAAAAGTTTCTAACCCAAAAGTTGGCATGAAAAGTTTACCCATAATGACAGACCCGGTGTCACGACCCAATTTCTCGGTCATGATGGCACCTATAACCCCCGGTAGGTGAACCAATCCCCGTAGCCCAGAATAGTTAGTAATGGGCTACTATCTAGCAAATAAGGGAACAAGACGAATAAAATAGATAACAGGGATATAAATATATACATATGCGAAAACTAAACCAAACCCCAAGACCTGGTATCATAGTATAAAGCCAAACTACATACATAGAGTGCAACTAATCCAAAACAATATATACAGATGTATCTGAATGGTAATAGAGTACATGAAGCAAAAGATAAACTAAAGCTAAGCTCCGATTGCCAAGAGCTCACCCTCAGCCTGAAGCAGTCCCAAACAGATCTCCAAGCACGAATCACAGCGATCTAATAGCGATGGCCCCAGCTAGGATCTGCACCCAAAGATGCAGGGGGTAGGGGTGAGCACCAAATGCGAAGCATAAGGTACCCAGTAGGTATCATAGGCCGACTGGGCACATATAAGATAAAAGCGTAGTAATAGACAGAATAGAAGCAAGTAGTCACAGAAATCAACGAAAGGTACACAGGAACTAGCCCAGAGGGAAATCAACAGAATCACATATGAGGCTAGTAAGCAGAATATACACACCATAGGCACAGGTGAAAGTAAGAAATAACGCACCTGGGGTCCTTGCAACAACAGTGTATACAAAATAAGTTTACGAAATGGACGATATACCGGTAACCTCAAGAGTAGGAAGAAGAAAGAGAGAGTAATAATAGGCATGCTCAGAGACATGGATCAAACTCAACTAATCATACCAATATCATACTTATCTATAATAGAGAACAATTCTGTAAGTAAATAGAAAAAGTCTACCTACAGTCCCCCGGCCGCCCATACAACCGAGGAACACAAACAAGTGAAATTGAACCCTCCGGCATCCTATACTACCGGAGCGTACAATCAGAAAACAACAAACAGGGGTGGAGCCTCAAACAATGAATGATATGATGCATGAAGATCTCAAGTGAAATGGTATCTCTGTATGTACCTCCTCCGGCGCCGATCCGGCCCAGCAGGTAGGTTCCATGGAAGGACACTGCCCGTATACCTCTACTCCACCGTATACCCCTCCTTCGGCACACGCAGCCCGTAGCCCCTGGCCCGGATGGCAAGGTCCATGGAGGTCCCAGACCCCATACTAAAACTCAGTATCAGCACATATCGTCCGAAAGCAAGTCCGGTATCAAGATAGAGACCCAGTCTCGAATATGCAATGCCCAGACCCTGTCAAGGACTAAAGTTGTAGGAAAATGTGTCAAAAACCCCTCCAAGGGTGCCCGGGAGTAACCGGGTCTAAACAGTAAAAAGTCATCTCAGGTGCTCGGTCCGACCGAGACTAAAAATCATCTCAAGTAACTAGAAAACTCAACTAGCACCCCGGCCCTGCCGAGTCTAGCGATAATCGTAAAACTGGTGATTTTAAACATAATTTTACTTTCTTTTACCAAGAATACTCACAAGTCAAATCAAACCATTTCCCAAATTATTTCCATTAAAAATGGGCCCCCGAGGCCATGCAAGGTTTAGAAAATAAAGCCAGTAGGCCCGAAGCCAAAACCATAGTAAAATATGAATAAAACCTCTTTATATGCATGGAAATGGTATGATCACACACAATAGCTGCCCAGCAGCTCACAATCAACCTATCGACCCTGCACAGGCCCACAACTACTCAGCAAGCATAACCAGCCTAGAAGGATAATTCTATGCCCGGGACTCGCGAACATTCCCAAAATCCCACCTTCTATGTTCCAGAGTCAACAAGGCCTCACAGAACCACAAGGGTAAATAAAATATATCGGCAAGTACTACAAGCAACGGAGGAACAAAAGTAGGCGGACATAAATAAAGCGGTCGAGGTCGGTGGTACCAACCTAATAAACCAACCCAAGGATGCCCATTAATACAATTTTATCCTATATATGCAGAGTCTAGGGAAAACAAACCGTAACCTACCTGTCGTCCGATGACAAGCTGCCAGAAAAATGATGTCCAAGCTCGAACCACTCCGAGAAAACCTCCGACACGAAATCAAACTCGAGCTTGGATAACTTGACGTAGATAACCTATTTTCTTTTTGATGTTCCCATACCACACCACTTGGATAACCCACAAATTCTCTTTTACACAATATATATCAACAATGTTGTAGCAGCTATGTAGCTTAATGAGTTTGTTGAGAGAAATGTAAATGCTCCAGTGAATATGTTCACTAATTACTTACACAATATAAATCAATGTAAGTTAGGCAGCAATTGCCCACCACATGCTGCCTAACTTTGCTGTACAAGGCCTCCACTTCCACGTGGAAGTGGAGGTGGCAACAAATTCTCCCCGTTAGGTATATACTCGGGTATTGCATAAATTCGTGGTAAAATAAATATAATATTTTAAATATACCATAATTCATAGAAAATTATTTCAAACAAAACCTACTATATTATAATAATAGTTTTCAACATAATTAAATTTACTATCTCCGTTAAAATATTACGATGTATAAAAACCTTATAAAATAAATACATATACAATTATCTCGTAACAAAATATTTTTCATAAACCTTTAAAATATTTTGAAAAGGCAATAATAATATAATTTTTACCAAATTCAACTTTTAAATAAAATATTTTCAAATACACGCACGATGCTAATAAAATTCTT